>DWON01006871.1:0-13462 GCA_018251015.1 Phocides pigmalion okeechobee
CCCCCCCCCCCCTCATACCCCGCCGTAAAGCAACATGTTCTTCATGTATTGTATTTCGGTTGGGGAGGTGTGGTTGCAGGATACACACTATTGGAGGCGACCATCTTAGTCCTCAAGAGTAGGACCGCACCCGCATCCATCCTTAAATAGGACTTCAGTTCTATTTGAGATTGGACGTGCTTGTCCATGGGCTGCAGTGACCACTTAACATCAGGTGGCCTGCATGCTCGTTTCTTACTCTTACATAATAAAAAAAATGGATAGATAGATCCGGTTGAGCATAGAATCAAGATTTTTAACGAATCATTTGGATCATGGATATGTAAAGCTTGCCAATTTTTCTTACCCCTAACTAATCAGCCTTAGCCGGGTAGGGTTTATCTAAAGAAGGCAAGTCTCCGGACATGATGCTGCAAAGTCGCCTCATTACCTCGTGTCCTGCCGGTCATTATAAGGCCGCGGGCATATTGAGGGAAAATACGTAATTCAGTGCAATTAATTATTAATCCGACACGTAAATCACTTCATGTTGTTAATAATTCATTATAATTTGACATAAATATAATTAAATTGAAGAAAGCGTTTTTGTAAAATAAATACTGATTTTTCTAGACATTATTATGTATACACATATCAAACCAACATGTTTTAACTTTAATTTTATTTATTTGTCGATTAATTGGAATAACACATTTCAATGCGTGGCTTTTCAACAGGTATAATGTAAAATGGAACGTACTACGGTATATCCAGGGAGTTTTACAAACATGTTATATTTCATCTTTCTCATATAATATCTGCTCATATGTTTATGTCTCATTCAAGCGAATGAACTCGCGTTTACTTCTATTTATAAGATAATCCGTACATCTAAACAAAAAAATGGAAAAATTTACTGATTTCTCAAATCATAAGTTTGTAAATTACTCAACATAGCTTTATACAAAATTTGTAGTAAGCATATGTAAGAAAATCTTTACCTGAAAAATAAATTAAAATGGAATTATGCATTGTTTAAGAATGAATTATTTAGTAAAAGTTATAATAATTATTAGCTTATTAATTATTAATTTCCGACGGGGCGCCAAATGTATGTAGTCCCAAGAGCCTGGCAATCCCTCAGGCCTTATGTATACAATCATGCCATAATGACGCAGCCTTATTTTATCGGCTGTCCGGTATATTTTATACGCTAGTGCATATTCTTATTTTAGCACAACCTTTAAGTTTATATTATCTAAGTTTATCTAAATGAGATCACGCCTCGCTTTAGCTTGCAACCTCCTTTTAAATTTTATTATAACGTTTAAGTATCCATATTTTTCATGATCATTACGATAAGAGCATAACGTAACTTTAGTTCCGCTGTAGGTAAGTTATAGATGTTTATTTATTTTCTTTTATTCTATTGTGTTTTGTTGTGATGTGTTGTGTTGTATTGTATTTTATTATTAACAGTTCGATTAATCGTTAAGCTAGCCATGAAACAGTTTTTAAGATTAAGATGGTCGCCTTGCTTGTGTTTATAGCCGAACGTAGATATCTTTTACGATAGATTATGACGGCGGTGACATACATCCCGGTCCAACTACAATTCTACCACCTTTCAACCTAATTACGTATACATAAACATTAACTAACGGTCAAAAATGAACGTAAAAAGGAGTGTCGCTCCCGGTTAATTTATCCAAAAGGTTCGAATTTATCCAATAATAAATCGTGCCTTGGTGCCGGTGGCTGTAAAAACCGGCTATTTATTCCCGGGCCATTAGCTTAGCCGAAAAAAGGTTGCTTTAAACTCCATTTATTAATCGCGCCCCCGTGCGCTCGATTAGGTTACAGGATTCAGGATAGATGGCGAACATCGTTCCCGTTTTTAGAACGGTTCTTTGCTAAAACGTTGATTTTATTTTATTTTCTAAGAGTAACAAAAAAGCGTGCTGGCCTGATGTTAAGTAGTCGCTGCAGACCATGGACATCCAAATCCAAACTCGACCAGGCCAGTAGTCGTATCAGAGGTCATATGAAGATACGATGCTACTCGGGAAGACTGAGATAGTCACCTCGCTTGCAAGTGTAGCCGGTAACCACACCAAACGAAACACAAGAATTGCTTTACGGATTGTGAGAGTGACAGTGATACCTTCCCAGCCGAACTGTTATTTAACCATCTTAATTAGGCTATATATCATTACTCTATATTATATTGGCTATAACCAAAAATAATTATAGTTAAGATGCTCGTCCTTTATAGCATATTATTCAAATTACGTATTGCTATACACATATAGCAGGCGTCTAAACTTACATTCCGCAGAAACAGCCGCAGTTTAATGCTATATGTAAATCTTTAATGGTTTTAAACTTGTTGTAATTCAATTTCATTAAGTACACACCAATTTGTACCTTGAAGCGATGATATGATTTTTGCTGTTTTTGTATACTTAACCCCATATCCTTGGCATATATTTTTTTGTTTTCTATATATGAGCGCGATGTCGATCTTATATACAAATGAGCGCTGCACTCAAAGTGTTTAGTTAGTATACGAGCATGCAGGCTCTCTGATGTTAAATGGTCTCTATAGCCCCTCTATGTCCAACCCTAATCTTATACTACGTATATATGAGTCATCCGGAATCAGAAAACAGCCCATCAGTATTGGAGAAGATTTTTTTAGAGGTTGGACTTTCACTGTAAACTGCCGAGATGCTACCGTCGATTTCTGTGTAGTAGTGTGCGTGTCACTTAAATTTTAAGATACCATCTCAATGTTGATTATCTTTTATCAATTTCAAGTGACCAGTGGTCCTGATTTGTTGAGATTTTTTACCAAAGTAATAAGTACGTACCAAAAAGAAAATCTTAAAATTATTTATAATAAAAGCCTAACCTAAATGGAGTCCGTGCCCATGCGGCATGGCGCCAAGAACGCTAGCTGCATTCCCGCTTTGAATATAAATTGCGATTCTCTTTTTTTACTATTACTTATTATTATTTTTCAAGCTATTTTTTTTTAAACAAATGTACAGACATGGATTTTTCTCTTTTATATATATAGTTTATGCTAAATTTATATTATTATTATCAGTTTTAAGATTTCAAATATTGAATATAAAATGTAAATAAATAAATACATTTAAAACATCTTTAATCACATACAAAAAAAAACTATTTACATATGTAATGAGTTCAGGTTATTTAATCTGACCATAGTTTAGGATGTGACTGTTAACGTCATACTTAAGATTTAAGAGCTTTTCATATATCATTTTCTCTTTAATTGTCATTATGATTATTTTTCACACTTAAAGTAATCTTAAGATATAATTTTAGATATAAAATTCCAGTGTGCGGTTCGTGTGTTTATAATAATTTTCGTTTTAAACGGCTTGATTGATTTTGATTTATTTATTTGTAATCATTAGTCACCTGATTGGTTCGAAGCTACAATTGGACACGAGAAAACCTTATTGACATCCTTTTTTTACTTTTGAACCCAATTTACTTTTTCTTTGATGGATTCATAACATTAAAAAATAAGATTGAAACCCCAAATTTTGAACTTGTACCCCGCTTATAAAATGTAATTAATTTTTGAAAACTAGTGAAGTATTAAAACAAAACGGATATTGGATTATGGGTTTGCTTCAAATAATAAATAAAAACTTAAATTTCACATTTTATTGAATTCAGATTGTAATATTATAATAGATAGGTATTTACAACACACAAGAATCAAATGGTTTCAACTACAATGTTACCATATAGATAAATCTAAATATAATTAAATAAATGATAGTACACAACCAATAATATTTCATATAATAATCTCTATATAATTAGGTAGGTACATAGAAGCGAATAATTTTATTTTAATTAAATATAATTATAAAGCATGCGAGTTTGGGTAGTATAGTGTAGGTACTTAATTGCTCGAGGAAATTATATCGTTTATTATCCAAATTATATGTATGTAAAAACATCATAATATAAATATATAAAAGTATTATTGTAAACCTAATTACTAATATGTCGTTCCACCGGCAGTGACCCTTTATTATTAAATAAATATTTTTATTAACATTAATTATTATAACATTGTTTGTGTCTATCGTAGTACCTTCGCGGTCTATTCTACTTTCCTTTATTCTACGCAGCATATTTCTACTATCTTTGGTATACATCGGAATTTTCGTTACAAAATATTTTCTAGAAAAGTTCAACTACCTATTCATATAACTGTGAGCCACGTGGTATATAAAATCATTTTTTTACTTTATATAAAATCATTAATTGAAAAAACTGCATGCAACCACCTATATCCGTTATAATTGTAAAAAACCTGTAATGATGAATCGTACTGTTTATGAATATAGTGTTTACTTTGACTTAATCTAATAATTATTGCATTTATAATGACAACAACAGCTATATTAACCTCTCTAATAATGCTTTCGTTCTCGTTACTTTACTTGTAACCACATACACATTTCTAAAGTTCACTATCATCATTATCAACCCGTTATGCTGGGACTAGACTAGGCGAGGGGAGCATGTATTCGCGAAGCATACGTTTAACGAGCCTCAAACAATCATAACTCGAGCGATGTTCGCAATCGCTTACACTCCACTGAATGTAGGTTTTTTAGTCAATACAAAAGTAATCAAGTCCCATTCGTAAACAGCTTTAATGACAAACGAATGCTCATCTCACGAAAAGAAATCTGATCAAATCAATTTAAATTATACTTCATAGAAATATAACGAAACCATACTTATGTTATGGGAGTCGAAATATACTGATTACTGAAAATAAGCCAACAGACATATAGTGTGTAGTTATACCAATTAATTCTTCTTTTAGGGCCGCGAGCATTGCCGACATCGTTCGTGTTATGTACGTCGCAGGCACGTTAGTCGTCATGTTAGCACGGCTCATGATGAGCCTGCCTAGTATAGATCCAGCTTTAAAGCCCACTAGACTTTTGCCTTTCAGACTAAGGGCCGAAAGTGCAGAATGAATTTAGGCCATAGATCACTCTTGCCGAATGAAGAGGCTACTTCACATACCATAGACAACATTATTAGGATTCTTCGCGTAGGTAAGTATCTACATCCAGAATATTAAGCTCCCCCTTTATATCAAATATTAATTTCTAATTCGTTCATGAATGGAAAATTATGGCCTAAATTCGAACTCGGACCCCTGGCTGGAAGACCGAAGTACAAGTCACAGAGCCACAAAACACTAATAATTTAAAGTACGGTAGTCTTCATCAAACTCTAATCTGTTTATCAAAAAATGTTTACTCATTTCCAACACTACCAATATTTTACGATAAATATACTTAACAGTGATTCAAGTAAAATTGGTGTTTTTATTTACTGTTTAGTGACTGAAAAATTTAAAAAATGGGGTTGTATATTGGCGTACGTTACCTTGTATTATTGCGATTTGGCACATCTTACATAATAATTTAATAATCATTATTATTATAATATATAATGATAAATATTATACTCTACATCAATATATTTAACATCGATAGATATATCCTATATATTTAATACAGAGAATTTTATAACTCGCTTCAACCGTACAATATTACATACGAAAGCTGGGCTAAATATATTTTTATAACATATAAATAAATAAGCCATAAGGTAATACAAGGACATAGTTTTTGTAATAAAAAGCAAAATTTTTTGGATAACTTTACTTTTTATATCCATATCACATAAATTACAAGAAATTTCAAATTAATCAGACTTCTGGTCTTTATGACAAATGTAAGGCCGAGCGCAGTAAACGTTCTTAACAATTTAGTACAAAATTATTACAATAATAATAACCAAACGCCAAAGCTTCATTGAGCAAAAAGTTGCAATAATTGAAGAAAACGTCAAAATTTATCAAAAAACTTTTTTGTCATTTTGAGACAATATCTTTTTATCGTACTGACAACACTTCCATATAATATAATAATTGCTAGTAAAATTAATATCGGAAGATCTTTTTTCAGTGACGCTTGATCACTCCATCTTTACTCGTAAGAGGGTTTAATATTAACACTCCTATGAGCGTCTTTATATGCGCCTGCGCATATTATGGTGACTTCGTTAAAATGAACTTAAGTCATTTAACCCTATCTTGCAAGAAAGATAACGCGTTCAAACGCCATTTTGAATATTTTATCATACTATGACGTCACATCGGTTGATATGTTTCATGTACTATATGTTAAAGAAAGTCGCATTTGAGTCCTCATAAGACGTAGTCAACAACCCATGGTATTTATTCTATACATAACACTAGACTATATACAATTACGACGATGAAACATGGTAACATATAATAATATCATATCATTAATTATTATATCTATAATCGAGATTATAATTTCATAATATTTAGGCCTTAATATCAATAGTGAATTCAAGTGCGTAAAAGGAAGCAAAGTTTAAGATTTATAATTACATAGAATGTCGTATGATTATCATATAATAATATATTTAGGTCACGTAATAAGAAACTTTATAGTTAACTTGGACCAAAATATAGAAAAAGCTGCAATTTGTTCCGTAAGATCGACTATTATTTATTATTAATCATATAATCCACGCATTACATAATATATTTAAAAGAACGAAATATACAATCACTAAAAACTATTATAAATATAACAGCCTGAATTTTACTATTCAATAGTAAAATCATTTAACTATTCATAACTAATACAATACTTATAAAAATCAGGTTCACAGAAGCAGTGTCGAAATAATAATAATAATCATAAGTATATCTAACACCAAAATGTAACTTAAATTTAAAATAAAATCTAAACATTGGTACACCCCACAAATATCATTAACGATTCGAGTAATTATTATCATTATAATTATAACATCGATTTCACAATTCTACTCTACGATCGTAATTTTATATAGATTTCTTAAATTTTATATAATTTTCGGTACTTCAATGCCAATGTTTGTACATTGGAAGACGAATCAGGAATTTTCATATCAAAGCCGGTTATAGGCCCATCATAAAAAGTCTCATTATTATTTTATTATATAAATAATAATATCATTAATAATTACCCCATATACAATATCTAATTAAAATTATTATATAGAAGCTAAAACACAAATTGCATCTAAATTTGTTATTAAGACAGTCAAAATGTAGGTATTTTTGTTATAAACATAAGGTAAATGTACTAATTTAGGGAACATTTTTTTAATTATATTTATTATTGGATAATTTAAAAACCTTCGTTTCCTAATAACTTTTTCCTTATTAAAGGCAAGGTAAAACAAAGTGCATGTAATCATCAATAAAAATCATACAATATTTTTGTACAATGGTAGGGTGCAATAGGGGTAATGTGCTTATTGTGGGACCACTTTCTGATTATGATATTTAACAGATATGAAAATTTTAATTTTATTTGATTTATATTTTCCGTTTCCTAAATTATGAGATAAAAGATAGCGAACTCGAACCTTGATTACAATTCTTCGGTAGATGCTATAGGTGCTTTGAGCAGGGGTGTTCGCGGACTGCGAGAACCTTCAGAACTCCTCGCCGTAGCTTGGAAGTCTTCGTTGGACAGCGAAGCGGGTATCGGTGCGATTTTGAGTTGGTGTCCGTTCAACTTAATCTCTGTTATGGAATGTGACCGTCCGTGGTTTACGCTCGGTTTCTCCTTGTTCGTCGTCGTCATTGGGTCGTGTGTCGGTGTTTTCGCGAGAGACTGCGTTACTTTGGTACGATTCGATTGTTCCCGTAATGCCATTTGATAAGCCACCTCGAATGCCTCGCCCAGTGTTAGGATAACTTCTGTCGCTTGATCCTGGAAAGAAATAGTTATAAATTGTATTATATTCGACGATTGGTTTGGTTCAACAGACTATAGTATTTTCAAATGTCCTAATGCTGGGTACAGGTCTTTTGTTCATAACGAAGGGGAGAGGGGTGAGCTTGGGTTAGGGGGGAGGGGTTCATGAAAAAATTAATAGGATCTAACCCCTTTATCGGATGTGTTCAAAAAGTTCAAGAAACCACAAGCTTAACGATTGCAACTTATCGATTATATCAATGAATCGATTGTTTATAGTCCCCTCCGAACTGCGTAAACGCGTGTGAGTTTTGTCATTAATGATCACCCATCCAAATTTCGACCGCACCCCACTTTATTTCACTAGGTTTACGAGGTTTACCTTTAAACGATAGGTTTACGATATACATGAGCCACGGCTTCATACCTCGTATCTACAATATACCTGTTACAATAAGAGTAAATACTATAAATTTTCAATGTGAATTTACAAGACAAATATCCTTCTTTTTTATAAGATATTTTTATAAGAAAATGTAATTAATATTTCTTTTGGTCGTTATTTAATCACAGTATTGTCGTCCGGAAGATTATTTATAGCATAATATAACTAATACAAAAATAATAATTATATAATTGCCACATAAATAGAACAGCGAATTTTATCAAAACGTTATCACATTTTTTATCATTTCTTATCAATCGACAACGAACATCAATGGACAATCAAAACAAAAAATATTAATCACTTGTTAATTTTCTTTATTTATTGTAAATGCATATTTACACGTACACACAAGCATATTAGTTCACAAATATCCACATCTCTTCATAGAAGAAGAGAATATACCAACGAACGTCTTTTTATTAGGTTTGACAGGCGTAAGAGGAATCGATCGATCGGGGAGGTACTAGCCCTGGATTCATAAACCGCCGTGAAACAACTAGCAAAAGGTCGACCTAGAAAGGTAACATAGCTTCTATCATAATCAGCCGTGAAACTCATTGTCTTTCAGTTGGAGAGGTCCGTTTGCCGGCTACACTTACAAACCAGGCACCTATTTAGTCCCCAGGAACAGTAAGGTATCTAAGTATCTTACATAGATCTTCAGTCCTGTTTGAAGCTGTATTGGTATTTATGTGACTACTTAACATCAGGTATATTTCAAGCTCGTTTCCTACATAAATACGCTAAAAATGGATGAACAATCATACTTTGCAACGTGGCAGACAAATATGTCGACTGAGGAGACAACCGCCCTCACAATTCGCCGTAAAGCAGTTCTCGTGTTTCGAAGAAGTGCGATTGCTGGCTACACATATAAGCGAGGCGATCATCTAAGTCCTCAGGAGTAGCAACGCATCTATGCATAAAGTCCTTGGGAATTAGTCTTGTTAAAGACTTGTCAGAGACAATTTAATATCAGATGGCCTGCACGCTCATTTGCTCCTTCTCTACCATAAAAACAATCACCCCGAAAGACCATGCAGATTGTACCTTGTAAATTCAATATAAAAATTATAATATAAAAAAACGTCTGCGTTGGACCATGCACACTTATACATTGAAAATTTAATTAATAATTATAATAATTACTCACCATAGTAGCTACTCTAAACACGTGACAGTAGTGGCTCCTCGTGGCGTGGTCTTTAGTGATGTACGCGAAGTGTGTCAGATCGTCAGCATCCTGGCACGCGCAATGGATGTTCCGTATCTCATGTTCACATACCAATTCCTAGTAAAAGAAAACATGAAATTAACAAATGAAAGTTTTTCCTGACGAACACCAGGGTAAATTAATTATGAATATATTTTCTATCGAACATCACGGTAATTTATTTTCTTTATAAAGAAATACCTACGCAATTTCATGTTCACATACCAATTCCTAGTAAAAGAACACATACAATTAACAAATGAATGTTTTCCCAACGAACATCAGGATAAATTAATTCTGAAAATATTTTTTATCGAACATCACGATAAATTATTGCCAGTAAAAAGATATACCTGCGTAGCGTAACACATCAAATTAATAAAGTTTTTCCCAACGAACATCAAAATAATTCAATTTTGATAATATTTTCTAATAAACATCACGGTAATTTTTTTGTCTATAAAAATATACCGACGTAGTGTTTCAGTATTCGTTTTATCAAAAAAATATATATAATACTAAATAGGCTTTAAAATGTACTAAATAAATATATAGACAATTAGATAAGCTTATAGATACATTATAGGCAATAAATTTCTGGTATTCTTTGATTAGAAATAAATATTTTTGTAATAAGTTTAATGTTTTCCAGTATCCCAAGTGAAATACTGAAATAATTCAAAATTGGAGAACCAATAAAACCAAATAATATGATTAACCAAACAATCCAGAGTATATAGCCAAACCAGAGTATATCTGACCATTTAAGAATAAAGTCAAATGTTTAGTCTATTTAAAATTTTCACAACAGAAACGCATATAACTACTATATTCTAAAGGTGGTAGAGCCGTTAGAGCTCGCCCGGGGCGGCATCACCGCCATCCTCATAACCCGCCGTGAAGCAACATGTTCTTCATGTATTGTGTTACGGTTGGGGAAATGTAGTTGCCGGATACACATTATTGGAGGCGACCACCTTAGTCCTCAAGAGTGAGAACGCATCCGCGTCCATTCTTAAATAGAACTTCTGTTCTATTTGAGATTGGACGTGGTTGTCCATGTGCTGCAGTGACCACTTACCATCAGGTGGCCTTCATGCCCGTTTCTTACTCTTTCGCTATAAAAAAAGTTATTAGGCAAAAACTTTTAATGGATTTAAAAAAATATAATTTCAAGTCAGTAGTATTTTTATACTTATAGTATTATCACATTATTCCGTTATTTATTTATTATTCATTTATTAACTGTTTTTTTAAGGAATATCTATAATGCCCTTTTTGGTCCCTTTTTAGTGACAGCAAAATCCTTTAAGTGTCTAAATAGGGGATGAAATATTTGAATTTCAGTAAAGTTTAAATTATAATTAAGATGTACAATGTATTTATGAGAAAATAATTATGTATATAATATTTATCGTAACAAACAAAAATACATATGAAAGAAATTAACACTCATAAAGGTGGTGGGATAGGAGATTCAATTTCTTTGAAGCTTGTTTTTTGTTTAATTATTATTATTAACTATTTAATAATTTATTTTATTCGTGCAGCAAGTTCAATAATATATCGATCTTAATTTTGTAAGTAAACAAACAAGAATAATTACGTATTCATTATTTAAAATGTATATCGCAAAAAAATACGAAAGTGCATAATTACGGTTGCATCTGAGAACTCGTCAGAATCGCGGTTAAGCGTTAACCAAACTGTATGTAATAAAGATATGGTCCCAGTAACAGCAGTAGCTGACTTTGTAACTGAGGAGCTTAACGTAAGAGGAAATAAAACGCGAAAAATGTGCATAAAGAAACGATAAATGTCTTTTAAAGAAATTCTGATTTCATTAGAGGACATAAAATGTTTCTGAATACCAAAAATATGGAATTATAAAATTACATTGCAAGTAACAATAACAATAAAATGTTAACGCTACTGAGTAAAAGATAAAAAGATAATTATATCTTATTAAATGTACTTCAAATTATGAAATCATACCAAGATTAAAGAGTTCTTTGTATTTCCTGCCTAAATGGCGACCATTTGAATTCGACGGGTTTTTGTGTACGTTTTTGAAAGCCCGCTTTCCTCCTCTACCTTACACTACCATTTAAAGTAATGCTATAAGAAAAATTCTTTTCGTAATTAATGAAGATGTGATTGTTTCAGACGTGAGTCGAGCAATTTCTCCTCAATAAGGTCAGTGTATAGTCTCGCGATTTGTCACACGTAAGTATCGATATCGATAACTTATCAACTTTCTTTAATTATGTTAAAGCCAAATTACAAGCTTATATAGATGTTGCATCGTGATACGATACCATATCATGTCTTGTATGAATGATGTGCATCTTAAAAAAACACGACACGACATCGGAATGATGTACGTCGTATAGATGTCTTACCCTATGTACATATCGCTACTTTAAAACAAAAGGGCCACAAATCAAAAATATTCTAAAATCCTTTTTATTGTAAAAATTTAAATTTTGTCGGTTTCATATCCGAATGAACCATTAAAAGCAGAATAAAAATATCTTTCTAACAGTGTATAACACCTATTTATCAGTTTTACAGAGCTGATTTTGAAAACTTTAAATGGCTCTCCTGTAAAATTAGGTCTATTCGCGTTGTGGCCCTTTTGTTTTGAAGTAGCGATATGTTGGGGCTCTAAGGGTTAGTACTTTATAAAATTAAATATTTCTGCAAAAGTTGTGATTTTTTTCTAACTTAACATAGTTAATTTAATTTAACGGTTATGTAATTTACTCCGTCATCGTAACATGACGTAACAAACAGATCCATACGTCATAATCTCGTAGTAACGTTATTAAAGGAGGATTGGAATTGTGAAACACCTAAAAAAATCATGACAGGGACAAGATTTGACAGATGATACTGCTACTGATGATGATGGTGATGACAGTTCGACCGGGGAGGGACCATTGCCACGTTTGCCTATTGTATTTCGGTTACGAATAAAAAGGAATGTCAAGGAGAGAGTGAACTTGTGGCTGGATCTAATCTCGTATAGAGAACTGAGATCGATATTCAGTGCGGAAAGCGAGCGTCTTTGCCTCATGCCTCATGAACCCTCACTTCACTCCCTATAGGTTGTTTAGGTTTGGCGTGTACTATAATTAGTTTTTAGTATTCCATGTTATGTGTATATTGCTTTGGATAGTATCATTTACAGCTGTAACTTTTATTATAACCGATTCATGGTTCAGCCGGATGAAAACAGGTCACAACGGCTTAGTTTTGATCGCTTCTACCCGAAATTACGAAACTTTCGTATCACATTTGGTTCCGGTTTCGGATCGATTTTTATTTCGGATATTCGGTTACGATTACGGAGCCCACAACATCCCTCCTTTTACGTACGATACCATGGTACGTTTTGAATGAGATTTACGATGTTTACGTCGGCGCGGTTCGAATGACGGATTTTATCGACCATTCAAAATGTAATTGCGAATTCTGAATGCATTCGATTAGCGCCCTGCATTGTTTTTCACCATTGCAGGTGTCAAACTTTTTTTTGGTAACATTAAATAAAAAATAAAAAACAACCAAGGACGAAACAACACATAGACTCATAATATTTTTTCATGGGTTAACTCTGAAGGCACCACCACCACCATATCTATTTAAGCTGTTTAACAGCAGTGTTAAACACTTTGAACGCTAGGAACGGTTAGAAGCGTGTGATAAAAGGCTATGTTTTACACAAGAGGTAAAACATAGTCCTCACGGTTGTTAAGCTGTTGCCTACTTGAAATAGGATTTCAGTTAAGTTGTTATTAAAATTACTTTGCAACAATCCGCCCCCAAAATGTATAATGGTGTATATTTCAAAGCATGCACTAGAGTCAACTTTCCCTGATGATGCTCCGTTTTTGGGGCGAAACACGTGTTGGTACTAATATGTATAATGGTATATATTTTTAATCACAT
>DWON01006872.1:0-13462 GCA_018251015.1 Phocides pigmalion okeechobee
ATACATACATACATACATGCATGAGAAAAGCCGAGAATTTTAAAGATTTGTAATATGATGTCGTAAAGTACTCGTACTAATCCGGATTCGGTCGCCAGTACATATAATAAGTTCTAAGTGTTTGTACACTGAATATTGCAAAATTTCGACCCCTATTTTACTTCCTTAGGGGTGGAATTCCAAAATTTCATTCTTAGGTCTCACTTATCTCTAGATATTATAAAACAATTCCGCCGTCACTTATGTCTGTTCGTCATAAACTCAAAAAGTACTGGACGGATTTTCTCACACTTCAACAACAAGTAGCGTGATTCCTGAGGAAGGTTTTGGTGCATAATAAGTAAGGTTTTGCCAATTTGGCGAAAGTAGTAAACAGTTAAATTCAATATAGTAATTCAGTCGTCGATCAAAATAGATGTTTCTAATTGTTAGTTTTTGCAACTAGGTAATGACTGGATGCATGTATGAAAGAAAATAATGTAAGTAAATATAAAATCTATTACCCGAGCGAAGCTGGGTCGGGTCGGTAGCATATCCTAAAGGATTGTTATAGTATTACAGTTATGTAGAGGATAACGTCCGGATATTGATGCATTATTTCCTCAAAAGCGGGATAAAAGGGGAGTTGGTCCCGGAAAATATCTCGATTCTCGCCAATGCTTACATCACAGGAGACAATAATGCAAGTAAACAGAAATTGCGTTCTGTAGAACGTATTGTGTCGCTGCCAAGTATTTTACTGCCAAAATTTGAATCCGCCTCCGCGGATTTATGGCTAATATTGCCAGGTTTGGTGCGACGGAAATCGGGACGGATGAAAAAAATGCATTAATTGCAAATTTCGACAGAAATGTGTACATTTTACTGCATGTTCCAAAGCTTCAAACTATACTTCGACCGGAGGTACACCCTCATAATTGTAAAGCATTATTTATGTTTCGGTTGGAAATGCGGTCGGTCTACACTTTGAAGCGAGACAACCATCTTATTCCTTAGGAGTAGCAACGTATCTACGTTCGGGCTCAGATAGGGATTCGGTCGTGTTTGTGGTTGTACGTGGATGTCTGGGCTGCGAGTATTTAACATCAGGATGTTTGCTTGATGTGCTGCATATTTTAAAAGAAGCGTAGACAGCGGTAAGACTTTGTTATCATGATGTAGAGATTGTGTTTTGATTATCAGGCCATTTGGCACATATTATGATAAAAAATGAAACAGAATTAATTAGAACAAACAACAATTTGTTCGTTTAATATCGTTTGATGGATGGTCATTTATTTATAACGGTCGTTAGGAAGTGGCAAATGTCATTTATCCGTGGCGTGACAAGACAAATGCATTTGGAATTCATTCAGCCTAATTAATAAACTATTTATTATCAGCTATTGAATCGTATGTTTTTTTTTGTGAGTGAAAGATAAAAGATATCACAGTTTCTAGATTCAAATGGATAGACTTCTTTGACCGCATTGAAAAAAAAAAGTTATACCTGAATTAGTATTAAAATGATCGTACTTCATAACTAATATCGTATTTAATTTCAATTTAATTTAATTTTCTTCAATCAATTTAATTGTAACTAAATTTTTGTTTTTGACATTTTTATTAAATTTTTGTTGTTTTCATGTTATCGTGTTTCTTTCTACTACCTCAGTATAATTAATAAAGTATTTATTATATTTCCGCTTTTGGACAATTTTGTTTATGTGAAGCCCATAGACATCTTCAAATATAACTATTCTTATATGAGTTCGAACGTAGAAGTGTTGCAGTTTAAGAGTAAAATGGTCGTCGGTTATAGGTGTAATAATTAAGAAAAATGTCCAAATCAGTAATAGACACTTTAATTTTACTTTTATTTAAAATATCCGACAATTATACATAGGTATTACATTGCACTAAATACCTACACAAGATTTAATGTCATCCAAATTGCTCATTTGGAAGACAGATTTTTAAATTTAGAACAGATTAAGACTCATTGTTGCAACATGACAACTCAATTTGTTTTTTGGCTTCAATAAATCAATTAAAATGTCCACTACAAACACCTAATCTAAAAATAACATAAAATTTTGAAATTAGAAAACTTTAAAACTAATCGCAACAGCCAATCGGGCGCGGGCAATAAATTTCGAAAACTTAAATTTCGAACGGAACATGAAAGGATTTATTTTCGGCCAATAACAGGAGTGGAACGATCAACCGAATAATACGTACTAGAATTAAATCTATCTAACTGTGCTCGCCCGAAATAGGACGCGTTTGTAGCAATTATTTTAGTTCTGTCTTTCTGAAAATTGGCAGCAGTGAGATCTTTTGCGAACGGTATTCAGTTGGGAAACCGTTGTACAACCCACCAGTGTAACAAGACCCCCCAAGTGCATAAAACGCAGAACGTAAGCGACGTTTCGTGCAAAATGGATATGTCTTCTAAACTGGACGGGTTTTATAAATAGTGTTCTGATATGCGTATAAAGGATAACTTTACAATACTATAACACGGTCTAAAATTAAATCTGATAGGCTTTGTCATGTCATTCGTAAATTTGTATTATGATAATACAGAGTTATTAGTTTAATGCGCCAAAAGCTTAATCTATTTGACAGACGAGAATACCCGAACGGGCCTGCGCGTGCCCGTTTATGAATCTTAATTAATGGTAAGTATGAATCGAAATTCCATTCTCGACTTTTTATTTCATGCAAAACAATCCTTTACAATCGACTTTGCATTTATTACATTCAAAAACGAAAGTCGAGTCGATTGCGTTTATCGAAACAATAGAGCTTTTGTGCTTAAAAAAGCTACAAGCATAAATGTGAGCTATTAATTCTGCTACAATTTAATACCATAAGGAGAAATCGAAGAAAAAACGCCGGCCAACGCCGTCGCGGGTTGAAAATTTACATTCGTAATCAGAGCCATTAACGTCTACAATAAAATGCAGTGACATGCGAGCGAGTGAGACGGAGCTAGAGCATTGAACAGAGACAACTATTATTCCCAACGTCACATTGGACACAATAGCGTATTCGTATGTTAAAGAGGCGTATGCGCAACGAATGCTTTCGTAAAATGAACTGTAACGTCATTCTTTACGTCCTTAATTTGAATTTTGTTTGATATAACTAACGTCTTTCCGATCGGTTTGCAGAGCAGCGCGTGCGTTTATCGAGCGAGAGGTATGTATACGGCGGAAAAGAGATGGATATAGGTGTGTAAGTGCGTTCGGGTTCAATAATAGTGCGTTGGGATTTTATGCGTTTGCGAAAAATGTACGCAGATTTATCGTTTCTCTTTCCGCGTAGTCTATTATAGTGCGAGTTATTGTGTTAGTCGATTTTAGTACACGATGCGTTGATATGCAAATGAACGCGATTTATTTATCCGCTTGTATTAATACTTAATTATCTATGCGATACGCGAAAATGTTACGAAAATGCAAAGCATTGACTTTTTAGTAATCGTATCTTGAATGCTTATTGATTGAGATGTAACGTTGTAACGATGTTGTGTTTTTATAAATATTAAATCGATTTGGTGTTTATTAATTACGTAGGTATTTATTTATTATTAAATTATATGTTTATAATACGAACTTCGGTACATAATTTAGTATCTATCCCATATTTGCCTTAACATTTTTTTATTAGAATCTATATTTGGTTGTTTAGAATTTATTGTTAGAACAAATATTATGATAAACAGGTAATAATATTTTTGATTTTTTTCCTTTTTTTACGATTATTTCAGAAATAAGTTATTTATGACATAACTTGGAACCAATGACAGTTTTATTAACATAGCAATTTTGTCATATTTTTTTTCTATTTTATGTAAAAGGCCGTGATTTATTTGTAATTTACAGATATGTGCTATGGGTCTACCTGTAATTGTATGCATGAAGTCAATGTCAATTTTCCTGTCAAACCTTTGGGTAAGATTACCTACTAACTTGGTGACCTAATAAATATATATATCTTTTTTTTCATATTTAAAATGAGGTACATTTTAATATAATAGATATAAAATAGGAATTATACAGACTTAGTTCTTTATCTTAATCTGATGTATGGGTTACGATAAAATAGATTCCGAAGTAAAGAATTCCATGCAAACAACAAAAAACGAAAACAAAAACAAAACGATACAAAACAAATGCAAGCAAAAAAACAATCGAAACGATATGACAAGCACATTAAAGCAACATATAATACGAGTCAAAACGCATGACGGTTGCACAAGCGTTGTTTTGTCCGAAGAACAAGCCCGTTCTAGATACAAGCAAAACGCAGACGCATAAATAACAACAATATTTCGTCGTCTCGAAATAGTGGATAATATTAATTAACGTGCGTACGCCGCGTATTTCATATTAATCGGCGTTTCGCGGTTCCATCTTGTTGTACCACGTCTATGCACCTGCTTTGCAGTAACTTTTGTCTATGCATCTCACAATGAACATCTAATATTATAAAACAAAGTTGCATCTGCTAACTGTTCGTAATAAACTCAAAAAGTACCAGATTTTCTCAGTTTTCAACAACAGGTAATGATTCCTGAGTAAGGTTTTGGTGCATAATAATTTTTTTGTAAATTGGGCGAGAAATTAAATAGTAAAATTCTACATAGTAATTGAGTCGTAGTTCGAAATAGATGTTTCTAATTGTTAGTTTTTGCAACTAGGTAATGACTGGATGCGAGTAGGTTGTTTTAAGATAATCGCCATTTTAAGCATTTTTTTTAATTTTTAGTTCATGCCAATATTCAAGTTCATGCCAATAATCCTGTCAAACCTTTCTGCAAGGTTATCTACTGTGACTTACGGATTGCAGTATATGCAAGTCTCCATGTCCAATTCAAAGTAATTTTTCCTGTTAAACCTTTCTGCAAGGTTCTATTCTAAGTTATGGACTAAATAACAGGTGACGAAGCTTTCACGAACAATTCCGCAGAATAATATTATGCTGATAAAATACGACAATTGCTATAAAGTTGGGGTTAAGTCCCAGATTTACTAGGAATCCTTTACAAAAACTCCCAATTATACCTATTAAAATTGATGCATTTTTATATATTCAACTTTATCTTAACATTTAGAACTATATTGCTACCGGGGAGGTACAACAGCCGCCACCGTAATTTCATTTCCAATGAGGTTCGATCGATGGTTTTGCTTACAAGCGCGACCAGCTCCGTGGTACATCTACGTACAAGCTCAGCTGCAACCCATTTGCGATGGAAAATGGGTTTTGTTACAAGCGCCATCATCTCTATAGTTAATGGTACATCTACATACCAGCTTAGCTGCAACCCATTTGAGGTGGAAGATGGGTTTTACTAATCAGCGCGATCACGTCCATAGTTCGAACATCTACGTACAGTTCCACTACAGCCCCTTTGAGGTGGAACATGGGATTTTTTACAAGCACGACCATCTCCGTAATTAATGGTACATCTACGGACAAGCCCATCTGCAACCTATTTGAACTGAATTGGTTGCAATTGGGCTTGGAATGGGTTTTTCAAACGCAATCACAGCTCAACTGCAGCCCGTTTGAGGTTGGCATTTGCAGCAACTTCTTAACGTCAGTTACGCTTCACACATAGGCGTCAATTGTACTCGCAATTTATGTATAGACAATAATACAAGCCCCGTGTAGTCAGACGGTCGTCTGGCTATTTGCGGGACCTGTTTTGTTGTTCCACTATCGCATAATTTCCACTCGTTGCGTCACTGACGTGACAATATTCTCGAGAAAGTATTTTTGAAGAAGATGTTTGAAGAAGATGTGTATTCTTACAGCCGCTGGATTACTTTTGAAAAAAGCTCATGTTCTCTAGCTTGGAGTATATGGACAGATGCTAATAAAACATAGTACTTAATTTTTACTATCTTAAAGCTAAACTTATCTTTGTAAAACAAAGCCATATTTTGCTACATTAAATCTAATCTAATCTTTGTAAGCCAAGACTTTCATAGATTGAATAATGAAGTGAGAACAATTAAAAGCTCATATAAGTTATTTAACTGTGAAACGATACGTCTGTTTATTGTGACGGACATCGTAAACGTTCGTACAACTTTACTGTAACTCGTAAAATGTGTGAATGTAGTTATAGTAGCTCGTTGGGTTATAATGATGTACTGTGACGCGTGTACCTCGCGGCGGATTTATCCGCAAAACGAAGCAACATCAGGTGCGGCCAAAAATAGGATGGGTGACCATTGGTGGTTAAATTTTATTGTGTTTCTGTGCTTTGGAAAGCCAGTTACATTAAAGAATCTGATTTTTATGATTGTATAGCTGACTTTGAAATCTATCGGTGGTATTATGGGTGGTTTGAAGGTTTAGTTTCGGCAACTTTCTTCATTCACCAATACTTTAGTTTTCAAGATTTTAGTTTTTAGGAACAACAACCCACAAAATTTTTCAAACAAGTTAACAATACCTATTTATAGAACTTAATCTAAAAATACTCTAATATTAACGGGTTTACATTTTTTTTTCAAAAAAAATCCGCAACTACCATTTCCATATACTTATTCGTAATTCTTACAATTTTTCTTTATACTCCAAAACTATTTGTCAAATCCGTTCGATATCAAAAGAAAGCAAAAGATATCCATGACATTGCATTACCACACAAAATAATTTCATACGTATAAATCAATTTCAGGCAATAATTGTACTTAAATCTCATTAAATAAGAACTAGAATCGCCTGCAAGAATCGCCAACCCTCTCACAGCTGGTCGGTTTCTCAGCTTTTTACGGATCTAATACGTAATATCATTATGATGGCGTAAGCGTAACGTAATGAGCGAACTTCCTGTCAAAAGTTATACAAACTTTCCAAGTTTATTCACAATCCATTGCTGCTTTTTCAAACACAAACGCGACTAATTTACGTTCTAAAACGCGTTGTATGGTAAACATAACAAAGTTATTGACGATCGGAAGCTCTGCGGTGCGTATCAAATCGCGCAGCAATACTTCGGTTTACATGCGAATACATTGCTTGGGAAGTTAATACGTATGTTAGTAACTGCGAGTAAAAACAGCAGTGTATTGTAAATATTACGGAAGTTATCGCAGGATGGGAGTTACAGCATTACACTTCCCTTACGCTTGCAAGGACATTCACCCTAACCTTTTTTTTTGAACCGATACCTTCCTTTTTTATCCCCAAAGTTTTTATTCGATTTTAATTGTGTGGGGTTAACTTTTTACCTCCGTTTTACGTATAATGTTGACAAGTCATTTTGATTAATTGTAGACTCTACTGTCTATGGTATTTTTCTTTATGGCCAGTATATCGATATCTCTAGTTTTTTTTCTTATCTCCCAGTTGATGTATTAAACTATTAATTTCACTTTTTTTTTCTTTAAGTTTCGAATAGTAGCAAATGGTGTTGAATGGTCTCTGCAGCCCGTAGGACAAATAGGACTAAAGTCCTGCCTGACATCGTACATAGATGCATTGCTACTCTTGATTACCGAGATGGTCACTTCGCTTGCAATCGAACCTCTCCAACCGAAAAACTAGAACTAATTTATGGCGGAGTATAAGGGCGCTGGTAGTACCTCGCAGGTCGAAGTTACATTCTACCATCTTGCAAAATATAAATTAAGCATTAAAACGATTAAACATAATTACATATTTACTATTTAATGAATTACAGTTTACCGTAGATTTAACACAGCCTGCGAGATTATTGAACAAGTCTTGCTTTGACCGGGAATCGTATCCGGTACCTCCAGGGCGAAATATCGATGCAGTGTTAGATAAACAGAGTAATAATATCCTTACCATTGTATAAAAATGAAATGAATCCGGTAAGGCTACACTTAAATCAGGCTACTATTTCAGTCGTCAGTGATAAAGAAAGAAAACAGAAAGTGGAAAGAGAAAGAAAAAGAGTGTGTAAATAAAAAAACATATAAAAAAGAAAACAGAAGAAAAAGGAAAGAATAGGAAATACAGCCGACAACTTTTTTATGTGAGAAGAGTAGCAAACGAGCATGCACGTCACCTGATGTTAAGTAGTCGCAGCCTATAGACATCCACGTACAACCACAAACACGACCAATTTCCTATTTCGCTCGAACGTAAATACGTTGCTGCTCGAGGACTAACAAGGTCGCCTCGCTTCTGTGTAGCCGGCAACCGCACCTCTCCAACCTAAACACAAGTAATAATTTACGGCGGGTTATGAGGGCGGCGGTGGTCCCAGGTCGAACTATAGTTCTCCCACCTTTGGAACTTCATAACGGAATAAGCATAAAACGGTACACTTGTACATCTTAATAGGACATCGAAAAAAACATCACATAACAAGAAATATATAAAGAAGAAGAAAACAGAAGAAAGAAGTATAGAATGAGAAATACAGCCGCCAAATTCAAAATCGGATAAGCACAAAACGATATACTTTTACATCTTAATAGGACAACGAAAAAACATCACAACGAAACTGCCGGGTCACAAAAGATCCAACGAACCGTGGTAAAAATCAATTTAAAATAAAAGCGTGGGTACTTCTCTATACCCATAACAAATGTACCCTTTCAATCTCTCTCAATCAATTTTAAAATATATATCATTCACGCCCGCATTGGGTCGTGGTGACTGTTTATCCTTACTATAAATAAGTATAGATCAATCGTTTGGCCGTGACCACGGGCCATGCAAGTAGTTCGAAATATCAGAAATTAATAAAGTTAATCGTGCCTTACCTCTCCGACACAATTTTCTTCGCGGCAGATTATGGATGTGGCGGTGGTACCCCGATCGAAATATACCTACTCTACTCTCCACCATCCCTACCATTTTAACCACCTACCACATTATCTACCACCTTAAGTGTCTCCAACCAAATGCTTTTATAAGTGACATTGAAACACGAGTTGCTTTACAGCAGATTATGAGTATAGCGGTAGTACCTCGACCGAACTATAGCTCTATTGTATATTTCAACTAACACCTAAAACGCAGTAAAATTACAAATAATTCAAAAGAATAAATTACCAAACCCAGCATCAATCAATTCAATCCGAAAATTCAAAAACAGTAACGCCCGCATAGAAAAACCAAAACCCTTTCACCCACCCTCGCCCTAATCTAAAAATGTTCCAGAAATATTAAAATAGTCAAAAGAGTTAAAATTAAAATGAAGGGTAAAAAACTTAATCCCACAACTAACAGCTGAACACACTACAACTAGGTAACAACGCATGTGGGTTCAGTAGTTTTTATCACAAATCCGGAAATATTACTTATTTCGTTACGTTATAACACATTTATTGAAAACACGTGATTATTTATTATATTTGTCAGTTTCCGAGACGCAAAAATAAGAACACGTGATCGTTTATTAAATATATCTATGTTTTTCTAACGCGAAAACTACTAATTTAATATATTACTAATTGTACTCAGAATGCTTGTTTCTCATTTCGTTATGGGCTATGTATTAGTACTGAGTGGTCCTCTGATCTCGTTATAGGTTAGTATTAGTACTCAATACCTTCATCTGGTCTCGTTATAGGCTAGTGTTATCAAGCTATATTATATTGTCTGAGCAATGATCAAACATAATTATAATCTAGATTAGAGGCTTATTAAGCAAGATTTTAAAAATAACTTATTGTTATAAAGTTTAGAACAAATATCTAAGTGTATATTTCTTAAGCAAAACCGCCGGTCAACGTTTGTGTAATATATAATTATAATTGTCCTCTATAATGTCTAACATTCATTATTAAAAAAAAACATAAATAAGTAATAATTTTGAATTTAACCTAACGTTTTATTAACTTATTAATAATAAAGAAACAAACAACAAAAACAAGATGAAATTTTATTCTCATAAAACAGATGTCATTTATCAAAACAGAAATCTAAAAAGAAATTCCATTTAAATGCATTGCGTTAACGGGTTTGTATTCAAAATGTAACAAAATACTTTAATAAAAATGGATAATTATACACAGAACAGAATACAACACAAAGGATTGAACGTTGGTCCAATTCCAAATTCAAATTTCTTTGTAAGCCTGTGACTTTGATAGCGTTTTGTTATTGCACGGAAAGCTGGCAGGGAGAGGCATGACGAACACAATTTAAAAAGCAAAAATAAAAAATATAGAATAAAAATGGTCGGGTTTTCGTTCGGATCCTACAAAAATGAACCCGCGACGACTGATTTGACGATCCGAACGGATTGTAAAACGGATATTGCAATGCGAGAAGGAGTTAGCCGCCAATTTTTATTGCTTTTTTAATTGTCATTTTTATTGTGTCAAAAAAAAACTTTTTTAAATGGATTATTAAATGGGTGCGGAGATAGACATGGATTTTACACACAGTGACAATTATAATATTAACTCTCACGCGTTTTTAGAGGAAGAATAAAACTTATTATTTATGGAATGATGGAAATTTAATGGTTAAAATAAAATTATTAATATATTTAAGTGTACATGATAGATACATCAATAGTGTATTTTTTATTTTACATGTTAATAAAGCAAAATACTTTAGCTTAAATACGACAAAATAAGTTTTTTCGCACATTAATTAATGATGTTAATGTTATTTGCTGTTTAATACACGTTTGGATTGCGAAGAATGTTGTTTCGCTCTTGCACGCAAGTCGAAAACTCATTACGATTTAAACGAAAAACATCAAAAGCATTGGAAGTCAAGATTTTTGTTTCAATGAAGGAACACTCAAATCTAAAATTAACATGAGTGAAAACAGAGTTGAAATGTTCCCATCCACTTGAAACTGTATTACTTTTAAGTAATTTCACTTGTACATATAAACGGAGGGGCTCATTCTGGCATAATGCACTCACACATCGACCCGACCACAGATGTTATTCCATAAAATAATATTTCATGTAAAGCCCGCCAGAGGGCGGAAGGATTGAGTTCTATTTTTAAATTTTTATATTTCAACAATTCAGACGCGTTCTTTGTGCCAGTTCAATTTATATTTTAAGTTTTTTTAACCGGTACTTATGCTTCTTTAAACGCAGTTCTCGTTTGTGTAGCTAAGTATTGACTTTTTATCGTAATTGATTCTGAAATGCATCTAAAATTAATCTAAAATGAAATTAAGTAGTAAGCTTAATTTTATTTAGGGTTGTCAACATTTTTCTTTTTTAAACTTAAAACTTACGAAAAATCAGACCTTTTCATCATCCTTGTTTTTACTCTTGTTATTAACTTAAGGATATTCCTTTATAATGAGCATGAATAAGAAATACTTTGATATGATTAACTAATGGATTTCGTTTTTTCTGACGGATCCTAAAATATTAAAGATACTTCGTGATTACAGAAGAAAAATTTTAAAAGGCCGATTATAAAATGTCAATTTGAAGTCGAGTTCCGAAATCGTTTGAACATATCCTCCGTGACCATTCATCAATTAAATCGGACGAGGACTCGTTATTAAAGCGAATAAAAAAGAAATAAATCTCGGGGCGAGTTTAAAAAGCTTCGTTTCGGAGTAAAGAATGTTGTGTACAATCTCGGTTCGGACAAAAAAGTGACAACAGATAAAAAAGAGAACACAACACAACACGGCCCGGGAACAGATTATCAGCGCTAAAAGGGTTGCTCCCGCTCTCCTTTTGTTGCTTCCAAATTCAAACTTCAACTCCGTACAAGGAGGCCTTCGAATGCGAATTCTATTTTTGAATATTCTACCGAGAATTTTTAATTAATGCCGCTCCGCTGTGCTCGTATTTTTAAAATTCGTATTCTGTTTTAAATCGACTTCGATATTCAATTTTTGCGTTCGATTCCTACGTTTTTATTTTTATTTTATTTATGTTGTGCGATAATGACGTTTCGCTTTAAGTGCTTTATTTCGATTGCCGATTTTATTCCGATGTTCTTGAAGGTCGGTAGTTTTAGTGATTAATGGTCGAGATATCTGGAGTGGTTTTTAAACGAAATATTGAATTTAATGATGTTTTGTGAATCTTTCTGTTTTTGTTTTGATGTGTAGGCCGTGTTCTATACACAAGCGTTATTATTTCCTAATATTTTATTGCTTAGCTATAATTTTATGTTACTATATTCTGACTACTCGCTTATAGCTTCGATCTAGATGTAGGTCTAACATCAAATTCTGTATCGAATTTGAAATATCTAAATCCGCCAATAAATACTCCTGAGGACTAAATTAGAATTCCTAACATAAGTAATTCTATGTAACTTCAAGATATAGTAGATAGATGTGTCCTCATGGCAGTGAATATTTTAAACTACTACACTTTGAAGACCTAGATCTAGACCTAAATCTCTATACCCAAAACAGAAATAAAAATTCTTAAAAATCCTTGCCTATCCGGGAATCGAACCCGTGCATGGCAGACCGGCATGTTAACCACGCGAGTCGATAAAGACTAAATTACATGTGAATCAATCCGTCGCGTAACTCGACACTTATCGACCTTAATAAGAGTCCATTTCCATGATAAGTTTTACAACCGATCAACAGGCAATTCGGTGCTTATTGCCTATCACAATGAGCCCTTATGAGAAAGCAATGAGTGCCACAGATTAGAAATGAGTTTGTCCTCAAGATTGTAAGCGTGAACAAATTTGACAATGAAACTCGTACAGATTAAAAAATATTATTTCAAATTATTATGTCTAAATTTAAATTCCACGATTAGAAGAGTTTGTTCTTAAAATTGTTCAAGCATAAACAAATTTGACAATGAAACTGGGACAGAATAAAAATTACTATTTAATAATAATAATTTCTAAATTTGTATTCCCTATTAGAAATGAGTTTGTCCTAAAAAAATAATTCCTAAATATAAATTCCCTATTAGAAATTAGTTAGTCTTCAAAAAAAAACTAAATTTAAATTCCCTATTAGAAATAAGTTTGTTCTTAAAATTGTGTAACTATAAACATTTTTTGACAATAAGACTGGTACCGATTTTTTTTAACAATTATTTCTGAACTCTAATTTTTCTTTATGTCAAGAGAGTAACAAATATGTAAGCAGTTCTCATATCAAATAGTCTCTACAATCCAAGTCATCTTGATACAACCTCAAACAAGTGCGAAGTTTTCTTAGCTCGTGCGTAGATGCGTTTGTAATTCTGCAGATTACGATTGTCGCCTCGTGTGTAAGTGTAGCCGGGAACCTGTTGTCTCTAACCGAAACACAACAGTTATTTCTCTGTTTTATAACATATATTTTCTTCTCTCATTGACATATTGCTATTATCGTTCCAATATTTATGAACACATGTATTTTAAAATATTTCGAAATAATTTTAATATAAGTTTAAAAATAATAGTAATAAATCTCTATAAATCTATAGGTGTACCTTTTTTTTATAGTGAAAGAGTAAGAAACGGGCAAGCAGGCCACCTGATGTTAAGTGGTCACTGCAGCCCATGGACAACCACGTCCAAT
>DWON01006873.1:0-13461 GCA_018251015.1 Phocides pigmalion okeechobee
GGGAGGAGTGGTTGCCGGATACACTTTATTGGAGGTTATCATCTTAGTCCTCAAGAGTAGGAACGCATCCGCCTCCACCCTTAAGTAGAACTTCTCTTCTATTTGAGATTGGACGTGGTTGTCCATGTTCTGCAGTGACCACTTAACATCATGTGGCATGCACGCCCGTTTCTTACTCTTTTGCAATAAAAAAAAAGTCTGCTCTTTAAAATAATGTTAAATTTAACACTTTCCCAACTGCGTACAACACTACGGCTTGTAGACACAAACAAAAGTGCTATGTTCACGTCGACGCTACAATATTGGGGCGGACATTATGTTTGCCTAATCGTAGATGATGCACAGAAGATAAAAATATAACATTTCAGTGAATTGTCCGCGCATCTTCAGTCTAGAGAAATAAGTTCCAGTTTAGTGCCGCCTCCGGTAATGCTGAACCGATGATGATTTGAGCGCTCCAGTCAATTTGTTAAACAACCTTTGGACTCACGAGTGTTATATGACAAGTATTTCTTTTGTTTGATGCCATTCACCCTCAATAATCTACATTACAATTGTCATGTACAGTGTATAAGTGTTATTATTAAGTTTTTTATTTTTATTTAATAGATGATAAATGTAGAAATCTTTGTATATAGGTAACCATTTTACATAAGAGTATTTTCTTGGTCGGTTAGTCGGGTTTTAGTTTGTGAGGTTACTTTTTATATCTATCTATATATATACACAGATATATATATGTTTCGAAGTTTATTACGTAATACACGTCAGTCACACAAATGGGTCTTCTAACCAGTCATTTTATATTTACTGCCTCCATCGCCTAGAGGTACTCCACTTCCTGCCCTTTTCTTTATATAAATTTAACATGTGTACCATAATTCTTAATAAAGTATGTATTTGATGTATATTTTTGGCCAGGTTTATTGACAAATATGTTAATACGTTGGGCGGCGGAAGCGGAAATTTACGATAATAATACGTGTCGGTAAAAGTCCTTTTTACTTCGCCATGGTCACATAAGAATAGGTCAAAAGGCAGTTTAAAAAACCGAACTGAGTCGTATTCCTGGTATGAATTACATGACGTTCAGAATTTGACCTGTCCATAAAATTTAAATACGAGACTAGATAGTATTACATATTTATTATTAAACTTTTTTGTAAGAAAAGTACCAAACGAATGTGCAGTCTACCTACCAAGCACATGCCAGTAAATTCTCGCTGCAGACTACGCACTTTCATGTACAACTTACTTGCTGAAATTAAGTAATTTGTATTACAATTACTTCAGCAAACAGGGCGGTTAAACCCAATAAACTGATTTTACATTATATCTTTGACAATCATTAAGTGTATGTAAATATTTGATAATATGATAAAATATTTGAATTTGAACTTCATGTCAAAAAAACTAAAGAATATATGAGATCAAATAACGTAATAAAAGCAATACGGTTTCCGATAACGAATTAAGCTAATGCGCTGCAAGCCAGACGTTAACTGTCTGTAATTAATATGCGTGAAAATATATGGAAATTCGACGCTATGGCACTTTGGCTCATTGGAGGGTTTTACGAGGCATACACACCAGATACGAACTGAGGGTCCAATTTTTAAAATAAGTTTCATGTTATATGTATATGTTTAAGTATCAACAAAAGTAGCTAGCATCGACAAAGAATAAATTCTGCCCGACTGCGGTAAAGCCCATAAAAAGGGTTTTGTATTTGTCTTGTATATATTTATGTCCTTTCCTCTATTCTCTTTTGACTACTTGTAGTTTAAGAAGTCAGACGTCGTTACATTTGTTTCATACGATTATGAACTAATATCATCTCGGAATTTTTACATTTTGTTATAAAACAGGTACTCACGATTTACACCATTTAATTGCCGATATTTCGAATCAATTGCATGGGTCGTGGTCACGGTGAAGCGCCGGTGGCGGGGTCAAGCTGTTGACAGGTGATAGTGATAAATTAATCTATCTACCCTACGTATAGTTTTTTTTCTTTTTTGCGTTCCATATAATGACATAAAACAAAAAAGAAAGATTTGTTACGATAGTAGGAGTGTTACAAAATGCATGTTTGTTTACAAATGTAAAAGATAACTTTTCATTATTTTTCAAAGAATTAAAGATATCTCCAAAAATATATAAGACGTTCCTATCCGCCCCTGATTTTTATTATCTACTTATTTTTTCTAAACTATATGACGAATATTCTTACGTTTGTTACTGATGGAAAGAGTGATAAGTGAAATTTAATTACATAATATTTACGTATTTTGTAAGGAATGGGTGAAATATAACGGAGTATTATCAACAAAACTGAAAGTTTGACGCAAAAAGAGGGGTGTTATGTGAACATATCCTTCCATAATATTATGTTACTACTGGTTATTTTAATTGAAATCCAAATTAAACATTTTAAATATTGTTACAATTACGTAACAATGAAGTCGGCAAATTATGAAACAATTATGTAAGGACTAAGCTCGTTGATCGCGAGCAAGCGATGGGTTTTCATGATCAATTTCCTGTCAGATCATAAGTAATTAATTTCTTCAGAGAGACGTATGTTACTTGAGAATGAGCAGAAGAGGCAATCCATGTATTCAGAAAAAAATTCTACAACAAATTCTACAACACCTATGGGTCTACAGTTGTATTGAACACATTTCGCCCAAGTTCGAACTTCGAGTTATAGCTAAAATAAAATAATTGACGACATTTGTCTCCCATACGTTGATCACCAACGATTTAGTAATCGATAACGATAATATTAATTGTTTTTTTAATGTTACATGGCGGTCGTACGCAAGTCTTACCTGAGTACGTTTTATAATTATGATAGCCAATACAGGATCATTTATATTTACACCGCGTAAAGACGCAGCTGCTATAGATATATAGATGGATAAGGAAATGCATAGGATGATTTCTTTTTTTTAGGTTGTAGATTATAATACAGTCCTCTTTTACACGCTTTTGCTTCATCCGCATTTAGTGTAGTGGCGCTCTTATAGCAATGCAATTTATGGAATTAAATTTTATCTCTGATACAAATTTTATTTTTACGTCTCGATTTTTCACATTTTTCTATTTCGACATCCGGTTGCAATGCACAATATTTTGTTTCGCTAACGTTGAAGTTAAACAGATGCATGTTTCTTTGTCGAATAATAGCGGACCATGTTACATGCATTGACAAAGAACACGGAGAGAATGCGTAATAGGTGTAATTTGTAACTAAAGCACTAGCTCTAACATTTAGAGCGTGAATTTGCAGCAAATATAAAGCGCAAATGTTATCTTCCTGAATTTATTTTTACCGTTATTTGTACTTAAATAAACAAATATAACAGCGTATACGTCATGAAACAGGAAGAGGCGTGATTAAATAGCTTTTATGTTATTTGCAGTTGCTAACGAAATATTTCTTACGACTCTATTTACATGCTTTCCGCGTGGGTCAAATCTCTTTATTTAAATTTTAACCTTTTTATGTTGACCAATTAATTTAAAATTTAGTATCTGATGACAATACAATTAAGTATCATTGGATAGTTAAGATGACCGCCTTCACGAAATGGGGGACATACTCGTATTTTATATAGCCCCCTTAATATGGGTATTAAATAGTGATTAACTAATGGAACACAATGGGCCAATAAATCAAACTAAGATTGCTGTCACTACAAACTAAGAGTTTACATTTTTTTAACCACTTTAAAATGAGTATCACAAGAAAAAACTTCACTAAATGCATACAATACAAAATTAAAAGAATCGTCTCCAAGATGGCGTCTGAAACAAAATAGCGGATCATAGAGTTATGACAGTCAATAAATTAGAACTGAAATCTAAGTATGTGATTAAAATAAAGGATTTATCAAAATCTTGAAACATTATTCAAGCAATGCTTCTCCGCCCAAGTTTAATACTCCGAGAACAAATTACTATCGAAAAAGTATTCGTATCGTTAACGTATACAATCATACAGCGCTTCCTCTTAATTTTGCAAACACGAATCATTTTTGTACGTGTGTTTACTTAAACATCACTCGACGCGTTTATACAAAAGGTCGCGAAATGTTGGTGCTCAAATTTGGCTTTGATGTACAGTATAGTAAAAAGGTGGCTATCGAAAAATTACGAATATTTTGTAGAAATTATAGGATCAAACATGAAATTTTCGACATAGATTATAAGTTGCTATTGTTTAATAAATAATTAAAGAATAAATACATTTATCAGATTACTGTATTATTTTCTTGGATTCACGCTCTTTTAGGGAGAAATAATTATCAATCTACGGAGTTTTGAAATTAATATAAAAAATATTTTGTTTTCTATTATTAACAGTATATAAAGAAAAAATGGAACAAGAAAGATTAATAATAAATATATGAGCTATAAAATTTTAAGACCACATAGTTATATAGTAACAAGGCTCCATTTAATTTATCCCGTAGGTTGGTTGCATCGCTGATACTAGAAATTAGTAATATAAGTTAGTAGCAGTTATCCACGATTGCTTCCGTACAATAGACAGGGCTCCAGCAAAACGCTTGAGACAGGTTTACCTCTAAGCTTATAGGAAATTGGTCTTAGCTTAACTCTCGAATTCGGAACTAATTTTAGCGTTATGAAACAAAATTATTAAAGAGAAATTAAATTTCAATAATTTCATTAAAATTTCATTCATTCAGAGCTAGTTTTCTCTGAGACTCCAGATGTAATATAGTGTTATAAATTTAATTGATAAAAAATATTCTTGGAACGTGAATTACGTAGACATATGACGTTAAGTTATGCAATACTTTGTCCGTAATACAACAACAGAATGAAAGGTCCACAAATTACATCGTCAACGTTTTTGACTTCGCTTCGTTTTTGGCTGTTTTCGCATACTAACTAACATGTTAGTCATATGGCCGTTGTGAAATTTATTGTTAATTTACACATATTATAAAACTGTAACTGATCGCTGTCTGTAAATTGCCAATATGTAAAATATCATAATGCGGTGTCTTTATATACGCAAAACCCCAAAAAAATGTTTTTTTATTATTGTCCTTTTTGTCTGTATGTCTGTATATTTGTGCACGCTAATATTAAAAACGGCTTGAATGCAGTTTTTAGAATTATATTGCAATGGGCTTCACTTAAAATTTAGCGTTATTTTTATTTAAATCGATTATTAACAAATAAAGAAGTTATGTCAATTTATGTCAGTCATCACCAGAAGTAGTCGTGGGCACAGCTGGTATCCTAATAAAATATAAATTTTGCTCTCCTGCAAAGTATTTACTAAGCCCACATAGCCAAAACGTACAGCATTACTGCTTAAGTGTTCCACAGGCAATTTAATTCCATTAGGGTTCGGTCAGCGATGGTCCATAGATTTATACGATTAATTAACATCTGTTATCGGCGTTTTTCTACACTTACTCCCTTAATAGCTCTGAAGTGCGGTCCGACCGTTAAATTGAAATTACTTGCTCAGTTTCTCGTTTGGGTACTTGCTTTAAGTGAGTATGTTATTATCAAAGTGTTCGTATCACAAATATCACTTGTTCAATAAAAGAGTAGCTTTAAGGTTATCTCTACTTTAAAATGTATTTTATTGTGACTCCGTGATGACCATATCATTGTAAGAGTAGTAATATCCCTTTTTAAGTAGGTCTGCGGTTGTTAGAGAAAAAAACCTTATATGACCTTACATGTACGGCAGCGATACGATTATCAGCATGGAGGGCATTTAAGCAAATTCCAGTTCTATTAACAGATTAGCTTAATGTCTAAAATTTTAAGTCAGAGAGAGTTAATTATTTTGTTTTTAAATATTTTTTTATGAATATTTTTAAAATTAGTTTTGTGTATGAAAATACACAGACAATCATTTAACGGAAAGTTTATAAATACGACTTGGCATAAATACTCAATACAAATAATTAGAAGTTCATATTTTTAGATTAATAAATGTAATTTTAATTGCTGGTTTAGACGTTATGGAAGGTTTTTTTTGTACTGATTCTGACTTGTAAGAGCTGAAAAAATCCACACTGAAACTTTTGTATTTAATTTGAGCATTTTCACTTCACAGTTTAGTTGCAAATTACGAGCAAATGATTACTTTGCTCATTGGCTACATATTGGCTACATATCCTTCCCTACATGGCAGGCTGGCGGTGGGAGAGAGTTACGCATGGCATTGGAAGTATAGAGTAGCGCGTCCTTACAAACGGCAATAATATATTCCAGTACAGATGTCACAGAAGTTAGTAATAAAAAATAACTTTCTTAAATTCGAATTCGAATTCAAATATTTTATTCCATTGTAAGGTATATACATACACTTAATGAACGTCAAGGGTACTGTGTAAAATCAGTACATCGGCTTTGAGCGCCCTGTTGGCTATGGTAGACCGGGAGAACAAAGGCCGGCGAAAAAAGCACTAAATATTTATTCAAATTGAAACATTTTTGAAACGTTAGAGGAATGTTGTAATATTAAAGTGAAATGTAGCATTAGTAGCAAGTTAATAAAATTGTTGGGGCATAATAAGATACACAAGTTCTAATCACTTACATATTTATTAATATAAATGTACACGAACTTCTATTTTACGACTACTTGTACACACGCACACACACACACACACACACACTACAGCTACACCATTACACACACTCACAGATCTTCGTATAGATCAATAAAAATAATAAAGTAACGACACTCTCACTCATTCTCTCACAATATTATACAACACTGTACATATTACATACACAGTAAAATTGCAATATTGTATGAGACAAATATTTTCTATATTGCAAATATTGATATTCGCAAAAAATACTTACTTTGTTTCAAGAACTAAATTATGATGATAAGGGAAGCTTGGTAATTAGCTTTCATTACCACTAACAATTGTTAGTAAATATTTTTCACTTTACCACGTAACACATGCATACACGTTCATTCTCGTATATCTCACACATCTGAACTTAATCTTCCTATATATTCGCGTTACCTATACAAAGTGAATAGTATTCTAATAACAATATATGTAATTGTTAGTTAGGGATACAGAAGTTATTATGAAATATAGGTACCTTAATCTTTTTTGACGCACCGGTGATACTCCATTTAATTTTTTTGTACATATATCATATAAATTAAAGTAATCATCGCTTCAGTGTATCAAATGGTGAAGGACTGAAGGCTTACGTACTGTAACTTTGCAGCGAACACAATTAGCCGTTTCAATTTACATATACCACTCGAAACACAAACCATTACGGGCGAATAAGTTACTCGATGGAGCGATTTCATTTAACGTCGAAAAATATGTTTATAAAATAAAACTTATGTAGATATGTATATTAAGACGATGGTAAGCAGGAATATTCCTGATTAAAAAATAGTTAGAATGAGTAAACAACTAAGATCTGTGGTAATCATTTTATAAACAATAAACGGATTTTTAATTGACAAAACAATTGAAAAACATCTCTTTAAAATTAACTCGTTAAAGAACGGACGTATAATTTTAATATTAAAATTAAAATATTTTTATTGAAAGCATTTACATTGTTAATAAATTATCACCGGCATTCTTTGTTTTAAAGAACACACGGAGAAATAAATTCCGAAACACATCTTTTCCATCTGTAATAATGTCGTGTATAAATAATAAATGGAGGATTACAAATATAACGGAGCGAGTAGAGGCGTAGTCGTTTCAAGCCATATGTGCTCTTATAATACGCCTTTTTATGTAGTACTACATTGTACTTTTAAAGTAAATATTTTAATGTATATTTCCATAATCCAGGCAATCTGAGCATGGTAATCTTGGCTTGGACCACGACGTCCGCGCTGATTCACAACGATTGTAGAGCTTTTATAGTCACGCAATCCTGCGCCGCGTTGGGAAATATAGAGCTTTCATTCCTTAGACGAAGTAAGAACATCGTACGTGTGATACGGCGCTAAACCCTGACCTGTGGGCATTTACGTAATGAAATATTAATTGGCCTACTGATAGACATGTATAATTGAAATGACAAAACAAATGTCACGCTTAAAATTATGAGGTAAGGAAGTATTCCCAGATTATGCATTATTTATCATCTAACAAATAAACAACGAATGAATTATTTATTTTAATGTATTTGTTGCATATTTTTAGTATTTCAGAGGATCATCGTGTTCGTTTGCCGATTTGTATTAATCTTCCGGTCGCCGAATATTGCTAGAATGTATTGTGTACGTTTTTTGGCTTTTATATTATTTTAATGTTACAATTTCGAGATAAAGTATTTTCAGAACTGTTTTAATATTATTGATGAAGTTGAATACTTGAATTGATGTACCTGTTCAACACCTATTCAACACGATATCACCAGATTTTATTTCGTTCTTAGTCAGGTAGGATTTTGGACGTGTTTCTGGTTGTACGTGTATGTCTGTGGGCTGCGACTACTTAACATCATTTTTTGTTTGCATGCTCGTTAGCTACTCTTCTCACATAAAAAAAACATCTTCCACGAGGATTTCTAGGTCACCTATGCACTGATTACCAGATGTACTTCAGCGAATGGAAACCTTACATAGAGTGACATTACACCGTATAAGGTATCACTGACGCTTTCAAGCAATAACGGAAAATAATGTTGCGGTTCAGTTGAAGGCTGAATCGATGATGTAGAATTACCGTATACCACTAAGTGAGACGCAAGCTATTGTTATAACATACAAATCTTTTCACATCTATAAGAAAGGATCATTCACTCTTATTTATGCAGATTTTTCCATTGGTTTTCTACACTGTCATTCATTAAGTTCGCGCCGTGAGTCAGCGAAGTACAAATGTGTTTTTATAGCTCGTAGTAATTTTAATTATAAAACAGTGTTATTACAGGTTTTTCTGCCTTAATTACTTTGTGTTCTTAAATAAGAAGTAAATTGCTAAAGACTTGTGCTTAAACAAAGTCAAAAAAGTGCGCAGATTAGTGAAAAAGTGGCAAAATTTGTCAAAAATATTCCGTTGGCAAATCAGATACGACCCGTTGGACAATAGTTTGGACTTTGACCTCATTAGTAAACAGTTATTCCTTATAATAACTACTTAGTAAACATTAATCTGGAATCTAAGACGATCTAATATTTTGCAAATTGCGTCGCAAGTGCGCTTAGTGTCATAAAGAGTAGGCTGATCTCAATCGCCATACTGCTCGAGCGTCGGGGGTTCGAATCTCATCACCGAAGATTTTTAAAAACTTGTTTTCGCATGATTATTTGTAAATGATTCTATTTTATTATTTTTCGCATCGACAACTTGGATAATTTACAAAATAGAAATCCATTGAAAGTTATGCAATTAATGCACAAAAATGCTCTGGTTGTCCGAACAATTTGAAAGGCGTGTCTTTTCTATGTTGTTGCCGATGTTCTGATAAATATCATCATACCTGTGTTAATTTCAACAAGAAAGCTTTCGATAGTCTTAGTAAAGATTTTAAAGAGTCATGGGTCTGTCCGTGTTGTCGGTGTAAAGAACCTAGATTAGGAGATAATACCAATACACCGATACGTTCTGCTTGTCCATCTGCTCTCAAAGTGTCAGACAGCTTAATTGGGTCCCAGAGTGAGCACGAATATGACAACATAACACTAAGATCAAAACCTCGTGGCCCTAGCGGATGCAACTGCTTATCTGCTGAAATAATTAGAGATATAATAAGAGAAGAGCTTGATAGGAAATTTAACACAGCACTAAAGGGCATCCAGACAAAGTTACATAATTTCGAGGAGTCACTTGCTATCTGTACATCCGAGTATATAAAACTAAACCAGGAAAGCGAATCGCAAAAAGCGCTTATAGAACAGCAACAGAAAGCAAACGAACAACTTCGCATCGTCAACCAGGATTTAACTAAACGACTGCAACAGGTCGAGCAGCTGTCCCGCGTGAACAACTTAGAAATTCATTGTGTTCCGGAACATAAAAACGAAACATTATACAATACAGTACAGCAGCTCGGCAACACCATCAAGTGTCCGGTTTCTGACTCCGACATCCAATATTGTACTCGCATAGCCAAACCAAATACTGCCTCACCGCGGCCTAGATCTATATTGGTAAAGTTCAATAGCCGCCGGCTTCGTGACGCCTTTTTGGCTGGTGTTATCAACTTTAATCGAAGGAACCCAGGTGATAAACTGAATACCAGCCATTTAGGTTACGGTGGCAAGAAGACACCAGTGTTCATTAGTGAGCACCTCACACCTGAGATCAAGGCCTTGCACGCTGCCGCTCGTCGGAAAGCTAAAGAACTTAAATACAAATTTGTGTGGGTGCGTGACGGGAAAGTGTTTTTGAGGAAGACAGAAAACTCTAACTTTATCCTACTTAAAGATATTAATTATTTGAACAACTTGAATTCCGCGCCATAATTCTATTTCCAGTGATTGTTTTTAGTAAATTTTTCAACCATTATTTCTAAATATAAATCTGTAACCACAAAAAAAATCTATTTTATTAAATAAATATCATAAATTCAATTAAGTTAATATCATTATATTGTATTTTACTCGGAACTTATAAAATGTTCATCGTTAATTTTATCATTATCTTATTCTAGTTATTTAGTCAGTCAAAGTTATTCAGTGTATAGCTGACAGCAATCAATCAACCTATTTTTAAGCTTGTACAATTTCTTTAGATATATGTTACAGTTTTACTATCAGAATGTCAGAGGCTTAAACACTAAAACTGTACAATTTTTTAACAATGTCGTTTGCAACAGCTTCGATGTATTTTTTTTAACTGAATCATGGTTAAATACCAGTGTCCTCACGTCAGAATTGTTTGACAGTCGTTATGAAGTGTTTAGACGAGACAGAGAGTCCAGCGGGTTTCACAATAAAAAAGCTGGAGGCGGTGTAGTTATCGCAGTATCCAAAAAGTTTAATTCCAGGCGCCTACAGTGCTTTGAATCTAAATGCGAGGATTTATGGATCAATATTGAATGCTGTAATGCAAAAGGTAAAACAATATCCTTATACCTATACGCGGTCTACCTACCACCACCTATACAACGTCATATATTAGAAGAGTTTATAACAAATTCCAACAGAGTTTTTGAAGAGAATAACATACAGAATTTTCTCCTCGTAGGCGATTTTAATCTTGGATCAATAGATTGGAACTTTAGCAGTGACATTGGATCAGTTACTAAAAATCACAACAATAGTTTGTACTCTAATTTACTAATAGACTTCGTAAATCTTAACGATTTAATGCAATATAATAATGTGTTGAATAGTAAAGGCAAAATCCTAGATCTAATTTTGTGTAATCATAAAATCTCTAAAGTCGACGTTTCCACTAGCCCCCTTTGCGCAGTCGATCCCTTTCACCCCCCGTTTACATTCGATTTATCAATTTTTACTGAAGTCCGACGAGCGCCTAATATCATACCTCATTTTTGCTTCTTTAAGGCTGATTACAATAATATTAATAAATACCTTAACGAAATAAACTGGGCGGAGGAGTTCAAAGATAGTTCTTCCGTAAATGATATGGTGAAAATTTTTTATAGTCATCTTCGCATCGCTATCGAACGATTTGTCCCTAAATCATGGCCGAAGTCTAAAAAATACCCCATTTGCTTTTCACGTGACCTAATCAACCGCCTAAAAGAGAAGTTTAATTATAGAAACAAATTGCGGAAATTTAATAACAACCCATTAGATCTAATATCTTTTAAGCTCGCAAAAAAGAGAAGTGAACGTCTCATCGCCTCATGTTATAAAGTGTACATTTCTTGCCTTGAAGAGAGTTTGAAATCAAACCCAAAATTATTTTGGTCCTTCGTTAAAAACAAAAAATCATGCAAAAGTAATTACCCTGCCAAAATGACACTGGGAAAGGACTCTGCCTCCGATGGTAAAGGAATTTGTAATTTGTTCGCTAGAAATTTTTCAAATGACTACAACAATCCACGCTCAATCCACTCACTAGTACCATGCAGTTTTACTACCACAAATATCAACAATTACTTACCGCTCATTAAATTTAAGGACAACCAAGTACTAAAAGTGTTAAAAAGATCGAACATTAATAAGGGTGCAGGTTCTGATGGGATCCCTGCAATTTTCATAGTAAGCTGTGCCACTGCACTTGCTCAGCCTCTCCGACTCATTTTTAACATGTCTCTACACACTGGAATATTTCCCCCAAACTGGAAAGTTGCTCAAATCGTCCCACTATACGAAAATGGGGACAAGGAACTGGTCACCAACTGTAGACCCATTTCCATTCTCCCTATGTTTGCAAAAATATTTGAGCAGCTTCTTTACCCTAGCTTAGCGTGGCACTTCAAGCAGTTGATCGACTTCAATCAACACGGATTCATGAAAAATCGATCAACTCTGACGAATCTGGTGTCTTTCGTAAATAAGGTATCACATGAGCTAGATAAGCATACTACAGTTCACGCAATGTATACTGATTTCAGTAAAGCTTTCGATCGAGTCAACCATCAACTGCTCCTTCACAAACTTTCGACGTACGGAATCACGAAATCCTTGCTGGATTGGTGTAAGTCATATTTGACTGAGAGGAAATCATTGGTCGTATTGGACGGTTACTCTTTAGAGCCCTTCTCAGTTTTCTCCGGCGTGCCACAAGGATCCCATTTAGGTCCCTTATTTTTTTATATTTTCATCAATGACATTGGAGAGTGCTTTCTTCACAGTAAATATTTGCTGTTCGCGGACGATCTAAAATTCTTCAAAGTTACTAACTCCGTGTCTGATTCATTGCTCGTGCAAGAAGATCTTAACCGTCTGACTACATGGTGTCGTAAAAACTGCATGGATCTTAACGCATCAAAATGTTTTTCAATCCATTTCTCCCGAAAAAAGGTCTGCCCTAGTCACAAGTATACAATTTCTAATGAAACTCTCGAACAAGTGTCCAATATACATGATTTGGGTATTATCTTAGATGACAAATTAAGGTTCAATGTGCATATTGATAACATTTGCAAAAAAGCTTTTAAATGTCTCGGATTCGTTTTGCGAAACTCTAAAGACTTTAAATGCCCTAAAACTAAAATTTTGCTTTTTAACTCACTGGTTCGCAGCACTTTGGAATACTGTAGTGTAGCCTGGAATCCTTATTATGACGTGTACAGCAAACGCCTCGAAAGTATTCAAAAACGTTTCCTTTGGCACCTCACTTTCTCATGTAACTTGGGTAAAACCATTCAAAACTACACCGATCGCCTTAAGCATTTCAAAATGAGCTCATTATCAAGTCGCAGACAACTACTGGACTTACTGTTCCTATACAAACTCGTAAATGGTCTGGTTGACGCTCCGGAACTTCTAACACAGATTAACTTCTCCGCTCCTGCGAAATTACCCAGAGCATCTAG
>DWON01006874.1:0-13461 GCA_018251015.1 Phocides pigmalion okeechobee
TGTGGTTGCCGGATACACATTATTGGAGGCGACCATCTTAGTCCTCAAGAGTAGGAACACATCCACGTCCATCCTTACTGTTCTATTTGAGAGTGGACGTGGTTGTCCATGGGCTGCAGTGACAACTTAACATCAGATGATCTGCATGCCCGTTTCTTACTCTTCCATAATAAAAGAAGGGTACCTCTCCCAGCTTTAATACAAAAAAAAACATATTTCACATAAAAAAGTCTTTGTACCAGGAGTACCGGGATTCCACACGGTCGCTGTCCGCATCTTACGAGGCGACAGTGGGGGAGCTACGCGCGCAGGTGGCGGCGCTGGTTGCCCGCGGCGCGAAGCAGCGGGCTTTGGCGGGTAACTTGCGGCGGCAGCGCGCGCTGCTGAGTGCCCAGCACGCGCTGCGGGCGCACGCAGCGGAGTACCACACCTTGCTGGCAGAGTAGCTTGTAGTATAAGAAATAAACACGTTTTTTTTAATTTAAATGTCTTTCTTTTATTTTAGTTACCTTTTCTTCTTCCCAAAACCCCGTCTCCTCTCTAAGTTCTTTCTGTAGAAGGAAAGTTTATAAATGCTCATACATTTTTGTTTTCTTTTTTCCCTTTCACTCTCTCTTTTCTTTCTTCTCTTTTCTCTTTCTCTACATTCACTACATATATTATGTGTGCTCTTGTTATTGTGAATAAACAATAAAGGGTTCAATTGTATACATATATTTAATGTGCAAGCACTTTGCTGCCTAACTAGCTTGAAGCGGATGGAGGAATAAACCCATTTCCAATATGTAACTCTCTTTTCCTTTTATTTCTCCCTAATTACATCTCTTCCTATTTCTCTAAAATTATAAACAAAGGATTCGAAATGTATAAGATTTTTCCTGTCTTCTCTCTCTCTCTCTTTCTCTCTCTCTGCCGCACACACACACACACACACTTTCTTTTTCTAGAAGAACAGAAAAATATTTCCAAGTGAACCTATTTTTTGTGTATGTATATGATACACCCAGAGTAGAGGTAGTGCCATCAGGTACTAAATTTATCAATTACTACTTTGTAACTAGGTACCATTTATTTTGTTTTTTAGAGGTGATAGAGAGGTGGTGATTTATTTATTAATATCTGTATTATTAATAAATTAATTAATAAATAGATCATCCATCAGCCTTCACACGTACCATTGCTGGACATAGGCCTCCCCTAGATGGCGCCACTCAGACCGTTATGCCGCTATCCTTTTCAAATCGGTCGACCTGGTTGGGAGACGCCCTGTGCTAATTTTGCCCAGACGTGGTCGCCACTCAAAGACCTTTCTGCCCCATCGCTTGTAAATAAATACATAAAGAAATGAATTATATATGAAAATAAAATTCTCAAGTATGCAACTTAACCGATTCCTGGCCCGTGACGCACGTACCAACCAATGTATGGGGCCTGGCTTGATGTTCATGAAAATGAAGGTGGCAATGAACCTATTAATACGTACGTACTACGAACTACCTGATTCCTCGCTTAATTAATAACATGCCTACCAATATATGTAATAGTTGAACTCCGCATAACATAAAATTTAAATTTAAATAATATTTTTTAAGTAACATCGATGTCGACTCAAGTTTCCATAATACTATTTTAAGTAACATCGATGTCGACTTAAGTTTCCATAATACTATTTTAAGTAACATCGATGTCGACTCAAGTTTCCATAATACTATTTTAAAACTAAAGTTTCTTTATTTCTTTTCATCAACAAATAAACTAAAAAAACCAAACACAATATTTATACCAATCCTGTTGTTTATTCCACGCTTAACGATGAGTCTTAGTTAAAATTTATTTCTAACATGTGACTCAGTTTTCCTGTTGATGTAATGGTTTCCTAGAATGATCTAAATGGTACATGAGCATTGATATTCATACATATATATTGTAATGTAGTTAATGTGTGTCAATATCGTTTGAGATTTATTGTAGGGCAACTATATATATAATTTTCTTTCGGAACTTCTCCAAAAACCTTACAAGTCGGTTGTAGTTTCTTGATGATTAAAAAGGGTTCTATAAATAATAATCATAAAAAAAATGTCAAAAAGAAAATTGAAAAATATAAAGAATCTACTTTTGTTTTTGAGCGTAAAAACCTTAATTTATAACAAATTCGATCAATTCGGGATTTTGATCAAGAAATAAAAGAACGCACTATAAGTGCCGATTTGGAGGCTACTTTCTTATGAGGATATTCATGGTGGATACATACCGCTGAGCCAACAGTTTATATGGGATGGATTATTGCAATGTATATCATGAACTTAACTAGGGTGGGTAAATACAATAATATTTCGTAACTTAATTTGAAGCGGAAGGGGTATCTATAACTACATATTTTGAATAAAAAAAAAATTATTTTGATATTAATTAAATAGGATATTATGGTTCGCGTCCATTGCCATCTCTAGAATAGGACGGCCACATACGCTAACCACGGCTGTTCTAAAAAATCTCATTTCATCAAGGAGGGACGGTTTAACCTGTCGTCTCTAAGACAGAAAGCTATAAATAACCTACAGCCATTCTAACAAAACTCATCAGTGGGAATGAGCGGCGAAAAATCGCCACAATCGCCTTGTCTTACAAACTGATGTTTTCTTGCCATCTCTAGGACAGAACGGCAATAAACAAAAGTGAATTTGAACGCGTGGAGCGTCGTACACGCGTCGTACCCCTAACTTACAAATGGACAAATTCACTCTTAACTAACATAACATGAAGCTTACATTTCAATGCCATACTCTCGAGTTGAATGGAGTTGAGTAGGTGTAACGTGCGAATACCTTTAATCTGACGTCTCTAAGACAGGACTGCTGTACACAGAACCCATGGTCCCTCTAACGGCTATCAAGCCGCGATAACCTTAGTACGCCAGTCGTAACTGTGAACTCAAAAGATGAACACGATCACTGTGTTGCTCGTAATCTCGCTCGCCTGCGTAAACTGTGAACATCTCGTGGTCGGCAACACAGCGAACAGGGTCACGTTGGCGCATCATGAGCTGGTCGAATACAACGCGATACCGTTTATAAAGCGCGTGAAGTATTTCTTCTATTCTTCACCACATAACAAGCCTATACAGGTAAGTTTGTTTTAATACTTTAACTACGACGCGGATTTATATGATCGGGTCAGTATTGCGAGAGGCGACACTAACTAGAGCTTATTTGATTACGACTGAAGATACGTGGACAAATTATTGAAAAACTGTATTTTTTAGCATCTGTGTATAATCTACAACACACAGACGTTATGTCTGCCCCCAGTCTTAGAACGCCGACGTAAAACAGCACTTTCGTTCTCCCGTAATCCATACAAGTCTGTCGGTACGGCGTTAAGAATTACACAGCAGTGTTGTAGCCGGAGAGGAAGTGTTAAATGTGGGAGAACTATAGTTCCGCCTCCCTCATAATCTGCCGTAAAGCATCGTGTGTTTCGGTTGGAGTGCGATTGCCGGCTACACTTTGAAGAGAAGCAACTTAGTCCTTAGGAGTAGAAACGTGTCTACGTTCGAGCTCAGATAGGATTTTAGTCGTGTTTGTGGATGTACGTGGATGTCTGGGCGGCGACTACTTAAGATCAGATGGTTTGCATGCTAGTTTGCTACTCTCACATTTAAAAAAATCCTACTGTTGGTCAAATCTTTTGCTTCATTTTTGTCAGCATTTCGGTTCTCATAATCCGCCGTAGAGCACTTCGTTTTGATTGGAGAGGTGCTGTTACAGGCTACATCTAAAAGTGAGGCGACTATTTTAGTCCTTTCGAGTAGCAACGTTTGCACATACGTTCAGATAGATCTTCAGTCCTTATTTAAGTTGATTATAATTGTCTAAGCGTCCTAACATAAAGTGGCGGGCATACTCGTTTGCTTCTCTCCTCACATAAAACGATTTTTATAATTTTATCATCATTGATAATTAACTTATACATTAACTATGAGGTATATTTAATGACTGTTATCAATGATGATGAATGTGTGTCGAGTTTTTTATGTCGGGCAATTCCGTCTTGTTCCCCAAACTGATCCCCTGCTAATTATTATTATTATTTAATTATTTATTTACTGTAAACTTCGTTATACCCTTGTGAAGGCTTTCTTTTTTAAATAAATAAGTACCATCGATTGTCAAACATGGTGTTGATGTAAAATTAATCAGTTTTTTGTATTAGAGGTTGTTATTACACATTTTGCTATTTATACCGAGTGTATACGATTAACGATATTTGATTTGTAATAGCCGATATTTCGAACCAGTTCCATGGTTCGTGGTCACGGCTAAACTGTAATGGCGGGGAAAACTGTCAACAGATGTTAATGGTAGTTTAATCCATCTATCTTACATCTATTTCGTTTTCCTTATCAGCGTTCCATATCACGACACAACACTAACTGTATCTTGACGCACTGAACTTTGTACTACTTGAATTATATGCCTTAGAACTAATATCATAGCGGAATTTCTACGTTATGTTATATACCTGGTATTCACGATTGCCGATATTTCGAGCCATGCAACTGATTCGAAATATCGGCAATTAAAAAACATCAATCGTGAGTACCCGTTACATAACATAATACTTGAGATTTACATAAACGCACTTGCATGGAGTTTTAAATCTTTTTGTTCTTATTCCAGGGTATTCAAGCATTGGACACGATGCACAGCAAATCTTCCATGAACATCACAGCTGGAGGCCTGGGGTACCCTTTCGTAAATCTTCGAATGAAGAGTGAACGTGGCAGAGGACTGTCTTATGACATCGGTATATACACTCTACCAAACTACCAGTGACCTAGATTTTATGTATATAATCAATCTATGTACCCCACGATATATTACCACTAGATTTCACCCGCGGCTTCGCTCACGTTGAAGCATTTAAATAAAAATCAAAGATTACGAGTAATAACTAAAACAATAAACTGGTACGTAAGGTCAAAAATTGAAATAGTTTTAGTATTGCCTATAAGTGACAGAACAAAATAACATGAAATATGGAAAAATTCAAAACAGCTGAAACTATAGTCAATAAGATATTAATTTGAAGGCTTTAAGGTGCTAGATTTTCAAATATTTGACGAAACATCATGTCTGCCAATTTTTTTTTTAAATATACATATGTATATATTTTTTAATAAAAAGTATCCTATGTCCTTTTTAATACCTCTAAGAACATGTGTACAAAGTTTCATGATAATCGGTTGAGTAGTTTTGACGTGAAAGCGTAACAAACAAACTTACATTTACGTTTATAAATAATATTAGTACAGATGTATCGTGGGCTTCAAACTAAAGCATTATTGTTGTTATACTAGTGGGCGCAGCGGACGCTATTCTGCAATAAATTGGGTGTACTTTTACAAAATTTATCTATAAATATTATTAAACTAAGTCCACCTTGGCGTCTGTCTGTCTGTTCGCGATAAACTCAAAAAGTACTGGACGGATTTTCTCACAGCCTTCATCATCACGTAGAGTGATTCCTGAGGAAGGTTTTGGTGCATAATAAGCTAAGTTTTTTTGTAAATTCGGCGAGAAATTAAATAATCGCTGGATGCATATATGCGTAGTTTGTTTCACGATTTTAGAATTATATACAATAAATGCTGAAAATGTAAATTACCAAACAATTACATATGTAATTTTGACATAGATCACAATTATTGTAAAGGGGCCTTCGTACACAGAAAAAAATTTAGAACTGTTGTAAAACTAGTAAATGATGAAAAAATTACATCGGTACTAGTAAAAAGTACATAAAGGTAAAATATACACAAAATTATTTAGTTTTTAACACGCTTTTATTAGATTGGGTTGTATGTATGTAATGGCATCTTTGAGCACAATTACGACAATTTCCAGAAGTCTGATTAATTTGAAACTGCACCCGTATCAAGGATGACAATGCAATAATATGAAAAATAAATAGTTGAAAACACGCTTTTATAAAAAGTTCGACTAAAAAAGTGTAAATAAGAAAAAAGATTTTTTAGGTTTTTTTAACTATTACTTATTTCTGTTTCCTAAAGATTAATAATGTTGTAAATATATTATTTTTAAGCTGTTTTGTCTTTTATTTCACGCATAAGTACCATCCATATAAATAATCCATCATAATCCGCCGTAAAGCATTACTTGTGTTTCGGTTGGAAAGGTACCGCACCTTTCCAAGCTACACTGTGAAGCGAGGCGACCATCTTAGTCCTCAGAAGTAGCGACGTATCTACGTCTGATAGGATTTCAGTTGTGTTTGTGGTCGTGAATGTCTATGGGCTGCGACTACTTAACATAAGGTGGTTTGCATGCTCATTTACTCTTCCTACATACAAAATAAATAAATACGAATACAAACATTGCCTAGAGCGAATCTTGTATCGGTTAGATAACGAGTGGCCGATTCAGGGAATATCGCCGAGTGCCGATCTTATATCGGTAATCAAGTGGCCGATTTTGGGAAACGGCACGACGCGACGCCTGGGAACACAAGGCGCATGGGAGAAGACTGCTACGCTACATACATCGACGGCCAACAGTCTTTGTCATACAAATTAAGTATTTTATGTTATATAACGGGTATTCACGATTAACGAGTCAAGATTGCGGGAGGCAGCCCTAACTGGAGCTCTTTTCTCTAGACTGAATTATGCCGACAATTTACACAACTATTATATTTTTTAGCATCCGTAAAACATTTACGAATCCAATGAAGTTATTTCCTATCGCAGTCTTTTGGCTCCGACGTAAACACAGCCCTTTTGTTCGCCCGTATTCCATACAAATGTGCCGGTACAACACAGGTGTGTAGGAGCCGCAAGCGCGTCACGCCCAGAATTACACAGCAGTGTTGTAGCTGCAGGGAAAGTGTTATTTGCCGATATTTCGAACCAGTTGCTTGGCTCTTGGTCATGGCGAAACTGTCGAAGTTGTCTACTTTACTAAGTTGAGGATGGACTACGGCACATACTTCGACCGGCAAAGCCTTTGTCATACAAATTAAGTATTAATTTATGTATCTTTTCATAATAAATTATTTTACTTGTTTTCTTTGGACTGGAGACTCGTTGACACTTCACACAGATGTTGTATGTTTTAGAATCCATATAACATTTACGAATACACAGACGTTTCCGCTCACAGTCTTGTAGCCCCCACGTAAACCCAGCACTTATGTTCGCCCGTAATCCATACAGATTTGTACATCCAACACAGGTGTGATCAGCCGCAAGCACGTACTGCGCAACACACCAATCTTGTACGCCCCAGGGAAACTGTTAAACAGTTTATTTTCGCACCACTGCAGCCATAATAACTCGTGTCGCGAATCAAAAAGTTTTCTTGATGACAAAAGAAATAAACATATCAATGTCAAAGAAAACAATAGAAAAAGCTGTCATTATTTGTCCAGCAATTTCTATAAAGTACATAATATATTGTTTTTGAGTTTGTTGTGATCATTGTATGTTATTATCATGCAAGATTTGGGTTTGTTAATCATTTGCAAATGTTATTGGTTAATTTTCTATGGTGAGTACATGAAACTTGTGAAGATATCATTTTAAACTTGATGCGCATTTGCCGTTCTTTTTCCGTGGGTCTGAGTCTGGGTTCAGGAGACTTTAAGGCGTCCGTCTTGGCCTGGACATTTCTTTATCCATAACTGTCCCAAAGCTGGTGACGAGACACTGAGAATCAGAAAACTAAAGTCTGCCTTATTGATTAAGTGAAGAATAATATAAATTTAAACATATTTGAGAACTTTATGGAGAAATTTGAAGCATATGTTTCTTTACGATGTTTTCCTTCATCATTAAAACAAGGCTAACAAATTACTTATTATTAATACGCGTATTATTTAAATAAATGTATGGGGTTTGAAACTATTTATACGTTGGCTAGAAAATATTTTAACTTACCCAACTTTTGCAATCAAATATTAGGTTATGTAAAATTTGTATATGGTAAAACTCTTTTGGCTGCCACGCTGAGCATGTAGGGATACAGGACTGACTCTGGGTCTCTATATACATTTAAGTGTGATTCAAACTCTAGGTCCAAAGTCCCTTACAGACTCGTTGCTCTTTTATTAGATTTTTAAGGAGGAAACCTTTAATTTTTAATATAATTTCCAGGTTATTTTATCTAATGGTACTTGTGAGCGGACACACTATACCTAAAAGTATCGACAACGATTATAAATTTGATAATATTATCGACAGTCCAAGCAGCATACAGGATACAACGGGATACAGAAGTAAACGCGGAAAGTTTCATCACAAATATAAAAGAAACAGTTGTAACCTCGCAAGAACGGATGGAACAAGCGGGCTTAAAGATGTACAAGAATTTCTCGAATTTATCAGCTCTACACCGAAGAGTCAGCCACAGAAGACAGAGAAGCAAAATACAGAAGTGACTCGCACTCACAAAAATGAAAAGAAAAAGAAGACGAAATCTCGAAAATTTTGGAAAAAATTCTATCACAAAAACAAAAATGAAGATAAAATCAAAGATAAGAAGCCAGGATCTAAAGGCAATAAAAAAAATAAAAAGGGAAGTAGATTTAAACACAGAAAAACTACTCTCTTAACTACAGATGGCACTGAAGTTGATGAGCAAGTTGATAAAGTAACTCCACAATATATAGATCTTGACAAAGATGGAACATATATAGGTAATTTCCAACTATCAAGAAAAAAAAAGGAAATAGCAACAGAGAACCAAATTGAAAAATACTCTACAAGTATTAATGAATTAACTGAAACAGGTCCTAAAGAAAAAAACAAGAAAACTGAATATGAAAGACTAGTACCGAATAAACACATAAATAGATTAAACGATAAATTTTCTTCCTTCAAAACTTATACACCAGTAATAGTTCACAACAACTTAACGACTGCTTTATCACAACTTACGAATAAAGTTACTGAATTGAAACAACTGTATGGACTTGATCACAGGACAACAACACCGTTTTTAGAATTACTATCTGCAAAAGATGATGACTACAAAACTACATTTTTAGAATTACTTACAATAAAAAACTACAAAAGTTCAGCCGCTAATCACGATTATTTTGAGAGTTCAGGCATAGCTCAAATTGAGGCTTTGTTAAGTGAGATAAAACAGAAAGAAGTGGAATATATTACCATGCAAAGTCCCTTTATAACAAATCTTATTTCGAACGCAGTGACAGAAGCTACATTTTACATTGACACAGTTCATTATGGTTCGAAAACCTTTAATCCTGCATACGAAAGTCATTCCAATAAGAAAAGAACACCTGACCTTGACATCAATGAGGTAAATAATAAAAGTCCCGATTATACTCATGCAGTCACAGCTCGATCTATCAAAGAAGATAGCATAATAATAGCACAAGGTATTGAAGACAAGCTTCAAAATGAATTAAAGAAAATTTACAAAAAAGTAAAATGCAAACTGTCTCGCGATTTTCATAACGAAGTAAATGAAACTAAAAGTACTTTCAATGATTTTATTAACAAGAAGACAGGAAAAGCAGTGAAACAGTCTACTACTACAGTAATGACAACATTACCAGAACTGTCAACAGCATCTACGGAAACTAGGAAAATTAGACGCCAAAGCACCGTTCCCAATAAGAAAAAGCAGGAAAAAAATTCAGAGACATCCACATTAAGAACAATACCGGTTCTTGGAGACGATTACGCTATGCTTTCGTTATATGAACAATTATTAGCTAAATCAAATGAAGACAGTATATGGAAAATGCTGGCAACACAAAGCATGCCATCGCAACGACATGTGCCACATAACGAAAGGTTATCAAAACGCAATTTTGAAACACTAGCTGATTTGAGCTTGAAAGAAGACGTAGAAAATATTTATAATGACGGCGAAGTAATGCCGGATGAGTACCTTGATAATAATGATGCAGAAGCAAAGAATTCTAAAGAAGAAAGCTATTTTACTGATGTTACCACAGAAGACACGAGTTACGAAGGTCTAAGCAACAAAATATCTTACAACGACTACGTAAACGGTTATAGGTACTATTTAAATTTTCAAAATAAGAAAGAGCAGGACGATGAAAAATATTCAAACTTAGTGCGATACCAAGCTCATAGACACCACAAAGTAGACGATATAGGAAAATATATTCTCAATAAAATTCCTAATCTGCAATCTACGAAGAAGAGACGCAGATTTGTTGACTCGGGAACGTTAGAAGACCAAGAGATATCAACAAAGTCAGAAGACTCGTGGTTTAAGAAACATTTCTTTGTATTCATCGATAAGGAACCGCCGAAGAAGTTTCACTCATCTGAAACTGTTACACTGAAACCTCAAACATTTATGACTACAAGTACTATCGATTTTAGAACTATCTGTAAACAAGAAAAAAACAAAAAAACTCGGACTAACTCAATTAAAATAATTGATGACACGAATAATATACATAGAGAAAAGAAAAACAGAGCAACTGACATACTTGTTAATTACGCCGAAGAAGATTCTGAACAAAGTAACAATATTTTAGAAGACATAAATAGATTCAAGAGAACATTAAAGGATGGTGTTAATTTCAGAGATCTGTCGGTCAATAATGTAATGAGAACTGAAGAAACTAAAACCTTCACAAATGCAGAAGCACTTCCAAAATCTGCAGTTACTAATAAAAATTGTGGTTACGTAGACATTAGCATGGTTCATAAACCCACAGCTATAGTAAAACTACACGATTCCAAAAAGAAGAGCAACAAAATTAAAGGTTTACTCGAAAAATTACATTTACGAAAGAAGAGTAAATCTAAAATAGAGAAACGCGAGCAAAGAGTAGTAAGGTTTAATCCTGTTAAGAAGATAAAAGAAATATTTAGTGTTAAAGACGATGACACACAAACATCGACAATGGTTGATTATGACTACGTAACATCTCAATATTCACAAAATTCGCCGTCCGTTAAGCGTGTTCATCAAAAAATAGAAGAATTGGTTCAGCAAATACCTAACATAACTGAAGACAAATCTTATAATCCAGGGAAATATGATGAAAATTATATGAAGGACATATTGAAAGAAGTAGATCGTGATAAGGTTCAATCTAGCAAATCGGATAACCTTAAAGATTTCTCTTTTATTTTTGGTGAGTAGAGATTTTACTCTTTTTACGTCACTCCTTAAAATGGTTGTAATCAGATACTTCCCGTGGATTTTTTATGTGTGAAGAGTAGCAAATTACTATGCAGGACACCTACAATAGTCATTGCACATTGACATACATATATAACCTCAGGACTAAAGTCCTATATGAGTTCATACGTTACTCCTGAGATAAGAAACAACTTACGTTTCCAAGCGTAGCCGGGAACCGCACCTCTCCCACCGGAACATGAGATAATTCATCGTTTATTACAAGGGCATCTGTGGTACCTTCCTGTTTGAACATGTTCCAGGACATTTTGACCAAAAATTAAACAACGGGTGAAGCTAGACATTTAGACTTTCTAGATGTCTTTAGACATAAACAAGCGATAATCCTTCTGTTTAAGGATTTTAAACCACTTTAAAGCTTTGACCAGTTTCAGAATATTTCAAAGTCAATATGATGTTTATGCAAAATTGTTAATGTTTCTAGTGTGCACTGAATATCATTTTGACAAGTTGCCACTATGTTACCACCACGAAACAGTAAGGTGGTAGGTACGGTTCGATTAGAAATATACCACAACCACATCTAATTCTAGCATAAAGTTACTTGTATTGGTACAAAAGAATGGTGTGGTGTTTCACAACTGAGGTGACCTTAGTCGTCAGGAGTAGCAACGCTTCTGTTCTTGACTTAAAGCAGGATTGTCGTACAGCTGTACAAAAACGGCAGTAACCACTCAATATCAGGCGGACTGCGTGTGCTACTTCCATTTTAAACAAAAATAAGCGCAAACATTCTTTACTTGCAGATAACCATAAAACCACATACAATAAACAACCATCGAAAACGAGTTTCGTAACAACCGCTCAAGAATTAACGAGGTCTACTAAAAGTCATTTTAAGACAGACAATGTATTCAACGTTAATATTCAAACCGTGAACTCTGTCCCAGATGTATCTAGAACTAATTTAATTCATTTTGATAAAACACCGACCGACGTCGGGAATATAAAAGATGAATTAGACAAAATTCAAATAGTTTTAACGACTAAGGATGAAATCACACAAACTTCACCTTCAATAATCAATGCCTCCTGTAACAGGTGTTCAAACCTAAACGAGATCCAAGAACATGAAGATGTACCTAAAGAATTGTCAGTAAGAACTAAATTGACGAGGCTAGCAAAGTATCCAATGAGGCCTCTTAAGAAAACTAAAGATGTATCCTCTGTAAAAGGACCGCAAGTTTATGAATTTGTGAATAACGATCGCTATTTGACAGTAAGTCATAATTCCGCTGAAACGGTTTTATTGAAACCGCCATTGATGGTTTCGAAGAAAGATTTTGTTAGATCTGACAAAACAACAAAAAGTTCAGCCTCTGATGCTAGTGATGATAAAGATGATGATGACAAAAAAGACGTGATAAAACTTAAATCAATTCCTGATTATTTTAATGATCTCATCCTTTGGCATAACGACATTCTTAACGAAAATGTCTCGCCCATTTTAAATCAAATGTTCAAACAAGATCGTGTTGATATAAATGACAGTGAAAATGAAGATAATAGTCAACAGGTGCATCGCATTTTTGAGGATATTAACAATAAATTAAAGGGAGTGGACTCTATAACAAGAAATGAGAAATATGACAGTATACAAGATGTATCTAATAAGCAAAACGCAGAACTCAAGCCTAATATTCAAAATAGCGCTGAAAAACGTATGAAATTTGGTGATGGGAATAGTTTATATAAAATTCCAAGGAGTACTGGATATGTAGAAACAAATTTTCAGAAATCTGTCACTGATAACATGGGTATAAAGAATTATTATTAACTTTATTTTATGTGAGAAGAGCAGCAAACGAGCACGCAAACCACCTGATGTTAAGTAATCGCCGCCCTTAGACATCCACGCACAACCACAAACACGACGGAAATCCCATCTGAATTCGAACGTAGCTACGTTGCTACTCCTGAGGATTAAGATGGTCGCCTCGCTTCAAAGTGTAGATGGCAACCGCACCTCTCCAACCGAAACACAAGTAATGATTTACGGCGGATTATGAGGGTAGCAGTGGTACCTCCCCGGTCGAACTATAGTTCTCGCAGCTTTAGAACTTTTTTGTATGCGTTACAATCATTGTCAAGCCAATACCCACCAGTGCTTTTTTTTTTTAATTATGAAAGAGTAAGAAACGGGCATGCAGGCCACTTGATGTTAAATGGTCACTGCAGCCAATGGACAACCACGTCCAATCTCAAATAAAACAAAACTTAT
>DWON01006875.1:0-13459 GCA_018251015.1 Phocides pigmalion okeechobee
GCACGATTACCCTCGTCTGCCTACATGATATTGAATGGTTCTGAGCTTAATCTTGACTTGCCGCCGATATATATATAAAACGTATTTAACATACGTCTATTACGGCAACACTACTTAAAACTATTTCTACCTTATATCTGTTAGGTATTTAGGTAGAATCGAAATTAAAATAAAACGTTCAAATTGATAGGTAACGAACAAATAACTTACTTCAAAATTGATTAATAAATAATAATGTTTGTAACATTTCACAATAGATGGCGGTAGGAACTTCATTTTGATATGATTGCCAACCCAGATTTCACAATCAAACCAGATATTCTCTGTAGTTAAAATTTTTTGACAATACTATATAATAGAACAACACGAGAAGGGAAAAGGAATATACTCGTAGATAAGAGCGTTGCTTTATCTTTTAAGATGTAAAAACAGCGAGTAAAAGCGAAGTATGTATTATTTGTATAACCTTTTTATATAATAATTTCTTTTGTAGTCCAAAAAAATTATGTATATTTGTGCTGTAAACAGTAAATTGATCAGAAAGCTAGCAGATGTTGATATTTTCTGTCACCTGTATTGTACGTACCTGTATGGATTACGGGCGAACACAAATGCTGTGTTTACGTCGGCGCTGCAAGACTAGGGGCGGACATTACGTCTGTGTATTCGTAAACAATACACAGATGATAAAAAATAAATTATTTCACTGAATTGTCGGCATTACTTCATTCTAGAGAAATTTGCTCCAGTTAAGTGCCGTCTTCCGCAATGCTGACTCGATTTAATATATCACAGCCGCAGTAAAAGTTAAGTCTGTACTCTGATTTGACATGCGTTATTTTAATTATATTTATTTTATTTGCAAAGTAAATCAACTCGCTCATGTGATAGTGATCTAATTTTGCATAAACCCTAATGTTGAGATTTGTGTACAAAACTTTTAATGTGTAGATAAATAAATAAATTGATCATAATGATTCTGTTGTTACTTTAAAATGTTTTGTATTAGATTTTTCCCATAAATATTTCGTGGTAATAAAATCATAAATAGATGCTAGGTTGTAGAAGTTTTAGTTCGCTCTTACAACTTACTGCGTAATAATTAGGGAGTGTATTTTGTGGTTGCATTTACAAGCGAGACGACCACCGTCATCAGGAGTACTTACGAGTCTATATAATGTCTAGTTTTATTTATTGGGCGATAGTAAATGGCCTACATGATTTTTTTTTTTATAATATATTTATCAAATAAGTGAATGTTAAACATCTGGATATAGTATTACGTTATGATATCCATATTTTTAGGATTGGCACACGTTGTAAAAGTGAGAGTAAGTGAACCGAAGGCCCCTGCACGTTATGGCCAGTTGCACAACATTCGGCGCGGTCCCGGTCTGTGAATCTAGTTCCTTTATACACACACTACTTTACATACCATGTACAAGCCTCGTTAGATTAGTCTTTAGAGTGGTGACCGAGAGAACATAAGGCGAATAGAAGAGATTTACTAAATTTATTACGTCAACGGAAAAAAATATCGATATTTGATCATTGAAAGAAAGCTCGTATGGTGACATAATTTCAGTAATATATACATATTAATGATGTTAAAATACAGCGATCTATTTCAGACTATGTTTCGAGTAGGAAAGTAGGAAGTATATTAAAACATATCTTCTACTTTATGCTGAAGTACAGATTGGGGACGAAGTATAGATTGTTTGGGATAACAATAATATGGCTTTATATTGTTATTGCGCATCACAGTCAGCTATTATAAAGGAACTGCTTAATAAATAGTATCTAAATAATAATCGTAGTGAAAATGAAAATAGCAAGTTATTTGTGTATTCTCTGGAATACAGCCTTTTAGTAACTTAGCCTAAAGCGCTAATGTTGAAACAATCTCTCTAAATACTGCTTTATTCGGAACATTTCGGGTAAAGCGGATGCTTTGTGAATACTGTTTATGTATCCAATGTCCGAGCGGCAACAAGCCGTGAACCGAATGTCGGCATAATTACTTACTAGAGATATAAATTGTTCATATTTTATATAGAATAATTTCTGCGAAAGTTTGTAGTGGTTTGTTGATTTCGCCGAAATTTTGAGTATATAGTGGAACAGCTATTTCTTCTCAACATATCTCTAAGTATTATAAAACATAGTTTCCCGTCGCATCCGTCTGTCTGTTCACGATAAACTCAAAAGGTACTGGATTTTCTTACATTTTTAACAATAGGTAGAGTGATTCCTGAGGAAGCTTTTAGTGCACAAGTTAAGTTTTTTTGTAATATAGCAATTGAGTCATCGTTCAAAATAGACGTTGGTAATGGCTGTATTAATGTATGAAAGAAAAATAATGTAAGTAAATATAAACTCTGAAGCTGGGCCGGGTCGCTAGTTGTTTTATAAGATAGATATATTGCATAGAACGCTAAGAAATTTCGTATAATCGCGCGGTCTATTGCACGTTGAGAGGTCAGTAACGGCAAGCGGTAAACATTTTAGAAGCCCCTTGAATGGTTTAAAACACATTGCAGGTCGAGGTTTGCCGCTCACCCGTATTCTCACTAAAATCCAGACTGCTTAGTGGAGTAAGTTTAGCTCTCACACAGTTATTAGGAGATACACATGCTAGATCACGGCAACTTTTTGCGGCGATGGCTTTTGCCGTGGAGTTATTACTGGTCATTAGCCTTCGCCCACGTAGAGAGGAAATAGAGCCGATCCAACATTGATAGAATTGATGTGTCTACGCAGCCGTGGTCTGCTGCCTTGGCGTTCACTGATACGGTCGTTGTTGCTAAATAATGGTGCTATGCTAAAACGCAAACATATCGTTTTGTGTTCGTTCCAAATATGAAGTAAAGTGGATACAGCCGCCTTGTGACATTAATTGTAATTAACCTTAAACAGGATTGAAAATCTCTAAACTTTTAAATTTTTTAGTATTAATCGGAGATTGGTATGAAAAGAATGTCTAGCATTCTGCCATTATAGACATTCTAATTATACCATCACTATGTAATTACATTAATAATTCCATCAATATACTATTTTCTTCTATATAATAAATAAAATTAAATTGAAATCATGTCATCTATTCCCTATGCAACTACAGTATTATGAATATTGGTTGGTGATATAATTAGATAAGTGGTCTTACATCATCGAGCACGCAATATTAATGCTAGTTATGACAGTAGTTACACAGGTAGCTATGATTCTGTACATGAAGATACATAATTTTATTTAAAGGTAGGAAAACGATAGTTTGATCGGGTAAGTACCACCGTTGCCCTCATAATCCGTCATAAAGCATTACTTCTGTTGCGGTTGGAGAGGTGCGGTTGCCGGCTAAACTATGAAGCGAGGCGACCATCTTAGTCCTAAGTAGTAGCAACGTATCTACGTTCCAGCTCAGATAGGTTTGCATGCTCGTTTGCTACTTTTCTCACAAAAAAAAATGCTCTAAAGTCACATGATTTTGCAATAAGTATATCTCCACTTTATGTCATTAAAAAAAAACCTATATTTAGATAATTATCTGTAATTAAATGTAAATAGACTGTACAATATAATGTCTCCAAAGAGTGAGTGTCACAGTAGTTTTAAGAAGACTGTGCTATATGTGTGTGACGTCAGACAGTTCCACTACCTTTGAAAACATTGGAAACAATGAAAAAAATATTTTAATTGTAGGAAATTCTACATCCTCCCTAAAATATGTTCATATTTCGACGTTCGTGTTTTTAAACTGGAGTCGATAATAACGTCAATTATTACCCTGATAATTAGTTAAATCGGAGGAGGAGGTGAAACGTACTAAATAATCAAATTAACTTTATCATCAATAAACTACAATTACTGTAATAGACGTATTAGTATTATTAATGTAATAAGCGATCCTCGTTATAGTGTTTTCATTATGGCCTTCCCAAAAATTTGGGTGAAATTTGTATTACGATAAATTTATATAACAAATAATAGATCAATAATTTATCAACTGTGAGTATCTAAGTTTGTGTATTTTGGTTAAAAAAATCACAAATCCTTTTGGCGTTATAGATTATGAATTTTATTATTAACGACAGAATTAACTTGATCAGGAAAACAAGACTTGTTTCAAAGTACTTTTAGCAAAAGAGTAACGTTTACTGACCAATACATACCACTTACCTGCTGGATGGTTTTTAGCGACTCACGAGGCCCGTCAAGACGACTCTTAACGACGATATGGCAACATATGTATTTTAAGGAACTGCCGACCGTTCCTGTGGTGAGAATTTTATAGGTTATAATTGTAATGGAACCTTTGGATTATCCTACCCTGTTTTATCTTTTGTAATCATTAGATAATAAAATATCTAGTATCAGTAAACAAATTCAATATCATTTATAACTTATTAATTTCAAAACTATCTATTAAGGTAACCTTAAAGTCTTTTCTTAACAATATTACAAGTTGAAATTAATATTTTAACTTACATTTAAATGTTCATGCTTGAATTAATTTTATTGTAGTTACAAAATTTTAACGCATAGTAAGAAAGAAAAAACAAAAGAGAGCGCTGGCATTTGAATATCAGTATTCTAAAAAACGTATATCATACTTCTATTCGCGACTTGCTTGCCAGCATCCATTTTCTTGTTAGCCAGTATTCACTGAACAGAAAACAGAAGAAAAAGAAAATGAGACATTATTAATTTGCACAAGATTAAGTGATAGATAAAAGTATTATTTTTATTAGTTACGAGTATCGTAAGGAACAATATTTATATTATATGTATAGTATATAGTTCAATTAATTTTATGTATGAACGGGTCGATTCGCTGAGGTTTCCTACTCGCAATTGTCATAATATAAAGATAGGGTATTTTTAGGGTAACGTTATTTTATATAATTGTAGTAAATTTAATGAATTTAGTAGAATAGTTATAACCAAAATGTTACATAATAAAATACTGAATAAAAACATAAATTTAATTAAAGATATCTCCTTGAAACCGTATATAAAAATGAAAAAAAATATCTTATGTAATAGGTTGGGAAAAAACGTTCTTCGCATTTTATACGAAAACTCAAAAATTTTGATTCAAGGTTCATTTATATTTAATTATAATATACATACATATATGTATGTACCATTTTATTTGATGACTTTTTGCCGTTATACACTTGGTGACATGTAGAAAATTGGGAGTAGTGATTAAAAAAACGTGACAAGTAGTTTTGGCCTTTGTCCTTTCTTAATGCCAAGCTAATACTGCCTAAAAAAATCTAAATTTAATCTCATTAGCCGTTAGCAGTAGTAATCCGAATCGATGGTTTTGCCCTGCGATAAAAGTTCATATTGATTAATGCTCTTCATATCCCACTATATCTTGCAGCACCTTATTGCGAGTTAACTCGGGCTTTGCCATAGTCTGTGAAGTCTGTCTACTCTCTGACCACAACCTTTTTCGCACATTCATGTCATACGAGATCCACTTTTGTCACCAGATATTAATATTTTCAAAAACTGTCCTGTTCCATTACGTCTCATGAAAGAATCGTAAACGAGTACACGTTTTATTAGGTTTCTTTCAGTGAGTTTGAGTGGCAGAAAAAGTGGAGATTTTTGTCTATCTAGGTTTTTTTAATGGCTCAAAACTATTTTGTGGTCAATCTCTTCAGTTGTTCACTTACGTCATAACTACTAAAATTCCGTGTAAGATTTCGTTCATTTTATCCGCAACAAATGGATCCGAGCGAGGTGCATTTGACATGAACATTTTGTGCAGTTCTTTCTACATTAGGTGCACTAAAATTACATTCCGCCCTTTATGTATTTTTTTCAATTTTTTGTAATAAAACTTTAAAATGTATCTAAATACTTTAATAAATCCAATCACTTTGATTGAAATAAAACAGAAACAAGAACAACTGAAAATAACATTTCATACTATACATAAAAATACTTTTTCTCTGATCTTTTGTCAAATGTGCACTGCAGCTAAATCAAAGAACTGTGAAATATGTGTAAGTTAACGCATTGCGATATTGTTTATGACCGTGAGCACGGGTGGGTGCCCTTTTTATTTGTACACAAAAATGTCGTGGATATATATATATTATTGTTCAGTCACGATTCAGGAGCTTTTAAAATTGGTAAATCCATACACTTTGATGTCCACTTTGTGAGTTTTAATTTTGCACCTCGTATTTATGCCGCTTGCGCTCGGCGCTTCAAAGCAAATTTCAACAATATCTCCTCTACGACACAAATATGTATATGTGAAATAAAACAAGAACAAAATTCCAACAATTTATGTATGTTTTTCACAAGATTAAAAGTTTCCGTAAATCATTAAACATCTCCATTAACTCTTGATATTTAAGTTTGAATACTTTTGGAGTAAATCAAAATTTCAAATCGTTCCACAATTTTCGGTACTGACCGGTCAATATTGACCGATGCAGCTGTTAGACGACAACATCAATTTGCAGCGCACGAACTGTCAAACGCGTGAAGTTCATGGCGAACTGAAGAACATGGCGAAGAACTGTCAAACGTACAAAGTCTAAATAGACATTACATTTAAACTATAAAATATTAGGAAACTTGTAAAAAAATATGAATGAAATCAGTAGAGTCGTTCCAAACTTATATATATAGATTCGGAGTGTGTTGGTCTTTCAGTAACATTGTCTATACTATATATATATTACGCATTTATGAGAGCACAAGCTGTGACAATTATGTTAAAGTTGATCCAGAAACTGCGACAGAACCAATTGCCAAATAAAATCCAGTTTCTTGCGATACTTTAGCGTATTACTTATTTCCTTACTAAATTACATTACGACACCCTTCTACCTTCACTTACCCTACCATACGACGTTCTAGTGGGGAGTGCTACCCGAGTGGACTACAGTGTATTTCGTCGACTTGTTACGTGCAGTGTACTCGAAACATATACAAACAAAATTTTATTGAGATTTATATTAGAACTTAATAGTCAAAATGTGCGGGGACATGGGAAAAGCGGTACTTCGAGCTCTGACCGGCGCGTTACTCTGCACTTTGGTGTCCGATGCTGCCTATTTACAGGTACATACATACTTATGTATACCGTTTTATACAAAGATAATAGAACCCACGGAGTAAAAATCGGCAGCAAAGAGTGGTCCAGGTTCCAATCGTCATGAATAATTTTATTAGTTCGACAAAATCATTATCGCTTCACACTACAAATTATTTATTTAAACACGCAAATCAAGAATGAGTTTTTTAGACAAATTTGAATGTTTTTTTTTTGGTTTATCGTTTTTTTACTTCAATAGCCGAAATGCAAGGGCCATTTCAATTATTTATTTATATACTTTGTGGGGTTACGTGAGTATAAATGTTGACGTCGTAGCGATCAAACTGCTGAACCAATCGCGATAAATAAGTTATCGCTGGATGCGATTTACGTAGTATATTACGCTATAAAAACACAAGATGGCGCACGTGGGGCTATGTTTTAGTGTTTTTTATTGAAGAGAGGATAATTCCTGTGACGGCTTAGCTATGGAGCTGGTATGATATGATAAATATTATGAATTGTTTTTAAGTATTTTAAAGTCTAAGATTTCAGTGAGAGAGGTTTGTTTTTCTTTTAATGTTAAAATCCACAATTTATCGATATATTTTTTATTTTTCCGCAGTTAGCTCATGTAAGTTTGGTTTGAAGATGAGAATTAATTGTTTATATTATATGAAATGCCTAGTAAAACCTATATACCCTTTTGGTATATTCCGCTTTTGAGTAAAGATCTAAAACGGAGGGAAGCCTGCAGTATTCTGTGTCCAACTTCTATGTACAATGCCGATTGCTATTTCATCTAATGCGGTACAAAGTCATTTTTCGATTGTCTTCCATTTACATTTGACGCGGGCTGTGTATACTTTATAAAAGCGTACCAACTTTTGTCCACGACACTACTTTCATAGAAGTCGATGTAACAATACATTTATACAATCTTTCATATTTTAGCTCCTTAGAGTTACATCTTCTTTTTTATGCATGAAGAAAAGCAGACCTGTTTGAAGACCTTCCTAAAGACACCTGAGGACCTATAAGGTCGCCCCGCGTCTAAGTGTAGCAGACATACACACCTCAATTTTTTTTATTTAGAGCTATGTAAACAATGATTTTAAGTTCAGCGGTATCGGGAATACGTCGATCTCTGGGTCAGTTAGTCACCTCACTGTTTTGTATATACGGATTACGAACCTGAATATGAGAGTTTGGTAATTATTTACAAGGCGGTAGAGTTGTTAGAGCTCACCCGGGGCGGCACCACCGCTACCCTCATAACCCGCCGTAAAGCAACATGTTCCTCATGTATTGTGTTTCGGTTGCGGAGGTGTGGTTACCAGATACACATTATTGGAGGCGACCATCTTAGTCCTCAAGAGTAGGTACTCATCCGTGTCCATCTTTAAACGGCACTTCTGTTCTATTTGAGATTGGACGTGATTGTCCATGGGCTGCAGTGACCACTCAACATCAGGTGGCCTGCATGCTCGTTTCTTACTCTTTCACAATAAAAATAAAACAAAAATAATATTACAAGGTGGGTTTTGATTGTAGAGATCTATACTAAGAATTAAGAATAAATATGTATTTATGACATGACTGACGAATTATTAAATTTACTACAGACTACAAAATACAAAAGGGCCAAAAGTTTTTCGTAATATCGTTACATACTTTCATTAGCTAAAAAGTTAATCTGCGGCTACAAAACTTGGCACTCGATATATTTAGTAATCTTTGAAACTTTGAAAGAAAATAATACGGATACTTATCTTAAAGACGTAATAAAGTAGTATTCAACTTCGGATCAGACGGCTGTGTAAGCGATAAGGATCTCTTTAATTTTTCAAACTTGTGGAGAAAGTTTGCGCTAACTTTTGATATAATAGTCGTTTTTAACCTAAGTTATTGCAACACGGTTTCAGAAATATCTTGAAGCAATAACTCTGCATCATAAGGGACCACTAACTTTTGCAATTTTCCTTCTCAGAGTTCCCTCGAGCCCTTCAAAGGCGAATTACTGTTGGTTAAATTTACTCTCATTTTCGTCGGCAGCCTGAGAGATCTGCTTTTTAGTTTTATTTCTTTGATCAAGCTCTTCAAAGTGGAAATTGTTTGAAACTCGAAGCAGGCGCCAAATTGGTATTCTGGAGTAATCTCACAAATTCTCACCTCGCGGACGAGGTGTTTCTTTTTTCACTTAAGAATTTTACGGTTTTGGGATGTCGTTATACAACCATTCCAGAGACGACAAACGATAATTCCTGCTTTTACTTATAATCTATTTTAAACAGTGAAAAAATACAAGTGTGCTTTAAAAATAAAAATAGATCTTCTTTCCGCGATATACGAAACAAGAAGTCAAGGAAGTTTGTGGGCTTTAAGAAGATGGGAAAATCCTTAATTTAAAGAGTACACTGCTGAAGTGACGTCGATTTGGGGAGGTCTATGTCTATCAGTGAATCGGTACTTGCACCGACGGATGGAGCGCACTTGTCCCTCGGCCGTTGTGTAACAAGTCCTTTAGAGGATTCAAGTACTTTGACTCGTTTGATCGCGACGAGTTTCTTCTTTTTTCGAGCCGCGACAGACTTATTGGCTTTTATTAAGACGTCAGGGTGTCCATTGAATCTATTGATATTAAACCTTGGAATATTTTAACGTTAGCTTCGTACGTATTATTGTAAATGTTTACACAAATCCAAATATTTTTATAACTCACATGAATGTGAATGAATTTAGAACATAACACAATGAATTTAGTTTTTCAATTATCTTCACTTTAGTATACCTAGCATAATACTTATTTATTTCTTCTTAATATGAATGTACTATTTAACTTATGATTCCTCCATATTCATGTTTTTTATAAGCTGATAATCACGTCATCATCTGCGTTATTTATATTATCAACACTACATAAGTGCGGTGAAGCTAAAAAAAAAGAGAATCTATTGTGAAGTGAGTGTGAGTGAATAAGTCGCTGCTGCGTCTAGGCGTGGCAGCGACTTTATTCTCGTGTTTTAAGATAAAAGTAGAGCTAATTGTCAGAGAAAGTTATAGCACAACTGTTTCAGCTGTTTTCGAGATTACTTGGACACACAGATAGATAAACAAAAATAAAAATAAATATGTTTTTTTGTATGTACTGTGTATACGTTGACATGCGCCCATTAAAAGGTTTTTATTTTGATATTATCTTTCGAAGTAGACAGGCATTTCAATAAAAAAATACTTGGAATAAAATGAAGATGCCCTGATGTGGTTTCTATATGAGGACCCAGTGATTAAATCAAAACATTTTTATTCAGTTTTAAAGATTTTTTACGTAACTTTTTTCGAACTATAATAAACTTCCACCGACGTTTCGTTTTGGAGCAGTGGCGGCGAAACACGAAGGAACAAAGCCGTATTTTATGTGTGCGGCGGAAGAAGCTCAGTAACACGCGTTTTATATATCTCTGAAAATGTTGATTTTAAGGATGGTGTGGTTCATTTTTTAGCGCGAAACTTAGTATATCTATTTTACAAGTAAAACGATAAATAATTAAAATTACCTAGTCCAACCAAGTCTGTCTGGTTTGCAAGAAATTCGCAATGGACTAAAAAAACATGTGATTTTGGTAAATACATAATATATACCATTTTAAACGGAATCCATACATAATGCAATATAACGGGTACTCACGATTAACGATTTTTGATTTTTAATTGCTCAGTTTCGCCGTGACCACGAGCTATGCAACTGGTTCGAAATATCGGCAATTACAAATAAAAAATCGTTAATCGTGAGTACCCGTTATATTGCATTATATACATAATATAATTAATATATTGTGGGCTAGTATGGGTCCCTTAGTGCTTTAGAATTACTAACTTTTGCTAGTTATTTAAGTAACAAGACAGTACGTGTTATTTTTATTCGGCTTTCTATACTCCGGATAAAATAAATGGTATGGATTAAAAATTATAGTTTACCAAAAAAACTTACCAATTTTTACAATAGTACCGTAATGCTCAAAACATATCTATTAAGTTCGCTTAAAATCTATTTATAATAAATCCAATCTGGCACTAAGAACATTTTCTTAAAGTTTGCGACGAACAAACCTTTAAACAGTAGCTGCGCAAGCGCTGGTCGGCCGTGACCAGCCCCTCTCACTTGAATTCTCACATGTTATCTGGTACACGACCGTATAGGCTGTAAAGTTACATTTGAGAACTCAGATCTTAGACCTAGAAGCTTCGAATTAGATTTAGGGTTCCGTTAGTTTAATGACTATAATGGTAATTTATAATTTCGTCGTGTCTGAGTGTTACAATTATTTGAGTATATATTTTAAGCCAACATTGTCTAATTAGCATTATATAATAACAAATGTATGATATATGTGTCACCGCTGTTATAACGAACTGCTTACAATTATGTGGTGAGGCGTCTATATTTCTTTTGTTTTTAACTTTATTATTCGTTCTACGTTTGCTTCAAAATTGTGTCTGTGCCTAGAACTGTTTATGGCTTGAAAATTAAAAATAATCAAAATGACTATGCCTAACACCTAAGACCTAAGAACATGCTAACGAAAATTTTGTTGAATTAAATATGTTTTATACTTTTAAGATATGGACTACAGAACATTTTACCGTAAGTTGTCATACGGAAACATCATTACTTGTACAATAGAAAAGCACACCAGCATGAAATCCAACCGATATTGAAATAGTCGGCGCTGCCGCAGCAATTATTTTTCAACGTTCGTATCACGTGTAACATTATATAACATGACTTAAGATTAAGATTAAGATTGATTGACATCATTGTGCAATTAACATCTACTTAAATTGAGGTCAATAGTTTTTTAGGCGTTTGAGATTACAGTCTGTCATGAACCTTATCTCCAATGTGTTAGTTATATTGTGGTTTTGCAGATAAACATTACGTTATTCGAGTTTGTAACTAATTAGTTAGTTTGTAACTCGAACAACGTAATGTTATGTGAATACGTTATATGATCCTAAAAACTAGTTTAGCTACAGGTTCATTATTGGTTAAGTTGTGTATATTAAATAAATTATTGTGATTAAATTTGTAACACGTAACAAAAACACATTAGACACCTTTTAATATTTAATGTCTATTGATATCTAATTGTCAGTCTAATAATCGAAAGAAATTCTCATAATCCATGCATTGCTGGTACATTGTTACAGGTGATAAGTTCCTACCAATGATATTTTTTAAGGAAACATTTTAAGTTTCGTTAATTTTAATTTCATTAAAAAATATTTATGCAATAAATATTAATTTGAATATTAGTTCACAACTATTTATGTACTTTTAAACTAATATTACCGCGGAATTCATACATTTTTACTATGTACCGGGTACTCACGCTTAACTATTTTTGATTTTTGATTGCCGATAGTTCGAGCCAGTTGCATGGCTCCTGGTCACGGTGGTTTCGATGTGCATAGTAAAAATCTCTTTATCTGTACAAGTTATTAAATTCTAACTGATCGCTAGTTTGAGACAAACCAAACAAAGAATAATATCGGAATACTGTACTACAATAGTAACATTTTATTGTTTATTCTTTAAAATATTAAATATACTGGGCGTATTTTAAGGTAAAAGTTAAAATTGAAGTCGCGTTAAAACTTTATTAATTATGTCAAGGTGTATTGCTATTTGAGTTTACTCTTTAACTTTCACTTAAGGCAGGCGACAATTGTAATGCTGATAAAATTCTAATTCTAAATCAAATTCAACTTTATTTCATTATAAGCTATTAGGATACACATAATTAATGTCAAGGGTACAATGTAAAATCAGTACATCGGGTTTGAGAGCCTGTTGACTATATTTCACCGGGAGAAAAAATCCGGAGTAAAAACTCTCGCGGCACTCTTTTTATATCAGCCATTGATAAATAAACATTTTACAGTATAACTTTAGAAAGATGGTGAGCACACGAGACAGTTAATCTTATATATCAGAATCTCTCTGCTATCATCTCCACACAATTTCGAGTAAATAAAACTATTAAATGGGAAATAGAAATAGGCCGATAAGATCCCAGGCTTTTTATCATTTAAATGGTCCTTAATGATATAATATAGTTTTCGGCATAGGATCTGTCCTATTTTTTTTTATTTATAAGGCAGGAATTGAAACTTTTTGAAATTTTGTCATAAAATTTCACAGATATGCCATTAAACGAATCCTATTAAAAACACAATTAGTACTATGTAAATGTAAGTAAGTGACAAAGTTATGTTTATTTTTATGTGCATACATATGCTTCCATAAATATATTGTGGTGCGACGGTTAGTATTGAGTATTAATTTTGAAAGGTGGTAGAGCCGTTAGAGCTCGCCCGGGGCGG
>DWON01006876.1:0-13456 GCA_018251015.1 Phocides pigmalion okeechobee
CACCAATTATCTATATTTTCCAATCCCTCTGAAAATAAAATAATTAAAAACATGATATCAATTTCATCAGAATATTAAATGAAAATAGCTTATTCATTTTACGAGTTAACTAATGATTCTGGGATGGTACTTAGTTGTAATAAACCCTTGGGATTCTTAAATGTAGGCAAAATATTTTTTAAACATTGGATTCTCATTGCTTCAAAGCAAAGGTGAATTTATAAGGGTATATTCACACTGTATTCAATCTTATTCCATTTATGATCTTTGTTATGCCCCATATGTCAAATAACAAAAAAGATTTTTCATTGAACCTGTGTAAATAAAAATGAAATACTGGTTTGAGGTCAACAGTGTGAATAGGACCTAATTATTCAAGTTAAATTGCATTCTTGACAATGATTCTCACCGTCTTGGTGCAAAATATACTTGAATATATTTCAAATTAGTATTTCCCACTGCTATATAGTGACTTGACAATATAATGTGAATAGAAGAATCCCAAAACGCAAACTAATAATTAGGATAATATATATTTAATGTATATTTAAGTAAATTAATTAATAAAGCCTATATGACACATTAATACACATGTTAACATTGATATAGAGTACTTGTTATCACTATATTGTTACTATCATATCGTGTTAAGCACATTATTTATTATTCAAGCTTCTTGTTATTAATATTAAAAAAAAGCAATGCCCACTTCCTTCAACACTAGATATAGTTTAAATAAAATTATTTACTTATAATTCTAGAATCACTTGGCGTTAAAATTATTTATTTTTACTTTTATTCAATATTTATCTAGAGCCACCGATGCTTGCAACTCAAAAAACGTTTCTTTTGGATTGTAATGTAAACGCAAATTAATAATTTTGAAATCAAATGATATACAAATATATTGTGTACATTTTGAAGTGGGATTTGGAATCCATATGGTTTACCTGTGCTGGTATCAGCGTCACATCCACTGCTAACTTAAAACAGTTCTTATGTTGTCAGAAACTTTTTCTTTTCTTATGCTCTTATGTTGTCAGAAAGTTTTAGTTGATGGCTCCCTTACTTGTACTTTTGTCTCTGATGGACTCAAGTAAATCTAAGCTTCTCCATAAATGACTGAGCTTTCAGAAAAGCTACATACAGTACATGTTCAACGCATCACAAAATCATATATACTGAAGATAAATAGTTGTCCTTTATCTTTTTATTTTATCAATTTCGTTATGTTTAAACTGATTTCAAATAACTGTTTTTGATGTTCCAACAATTCTATTTTTTCTTCACATGTAATTAGTGTTTGGTTGATTCAGACTTGGTCCCTTTTCTGACTTTGAGATTTTTAATTTTTTGTACATTATTGCTATTAAGTAATGAGTATTTATTAACATTAGACTTTATCATAACCAAAATAATTATTAAAATATTTAACGAATTAAAATACATATCCCGTATTTGGCACATAATAATAGATTTTAATTGACGATCAACCATTTATTAACGGTTATAAAAGTGTAGCACATTTCTTAAGTAAAAAAATAATGTTAAGTTAATAATACATTTTGTTGCCTGAAATAAATGAATTTTATTTTATTTTTTAATAAAATAAATAACGATAAGTACACAATATAAAATTACTTACAAAACATGAAACAAACAATAATTAATTACCTACAGTACGGGAAGTGGGCACGCAAAAACAAATATCCACCATAATTGTTCATGTTCATTATTTTTTCATGCGTTTCCGAATTTGTATTACAGTTTCATTTGTTTTTAACATGACCTCTACGCATATTCGTTAACTTTTATCAACAAAATGTATTTATATTATCATGCTTTTACCGTTTATATGATTGATCCCAGTGTGCTATTTATAGATTATTTATATTCCAAAACAGGATGTTTGTTTAAATTTATTGCTTTAAGTGGGACTTATGTGATTCGATTTCTGCCAAGTTTCAATCATATAACTACTTGCAGCTCAGCGTTATAACTCAATAAAAATCGCAGAAATTATAATAGGCTGGGGAAATTGGCACAGTTGTTTTCTAGTGGGGATAGCCAAGCTAAACTAGTCTCAGTCAATTATCAACACTGTTGATATTTGTAGCGTGGAAAAAGAAATATTTTAAAGGAAATATTACCTGTCCATGCCCCCTCCACAGCTAAGTACAGTCAACCGAACAAATGATCCACGAAAATCGTCGGTGTGAATGCATAATCGCAAGCACGTGAAAAAATTGTTTGCTCAACTTTATACAGTGACACCCAATTTATAAAAAAAAACCCTAAAGGTTGGGTGAGTATGTTACGTTTTACGGCAATTTAGTTAGCAAGTAGGGGCACGGCGGAAATGGGCTCAAGTAAACTCCCTATTATGTTCGGATTTTCATATAACGACCTCTGGTACGTTTGACAGGTGAGAAGTCAACCGACAATCAAATTGGATCGACTTCGATTAAGAATAACTATTATTTATAAATAATTTAAAATCTCAGATACCTAACCACAATAAACATATATATATTATTACTTTATTTATTATTGGTAAATATATGGAAACCTATTTGCTTGATAAATATTACTTTACTTAATTTTAGTTGTTATTTGTCAGACAATATAAAATATTTAGAAGTTTTCTTTACAATAGAAGTTGATTCTTAATCGAAAACCTTATATTTGGGATCGGTCGACCTACCCTAACTACAATGCATAGTTATCATAGACTTATCAGAATTCAATATAAAAATTCGAGTACACTTGAAAGAAATGGAGACGCGCACAGAATTTATATTTTTCCTAATTGCACGAAACTGGTTGTAGGTAGATATCTAATAGTATGTTAATTACTTTATAGTTTGTAGTTGATATGTCACATGTTAGTTACATATAATATATAATTTGATTTCATCAATCATCAAAGCTAAATGTAATTTACATATAAAATGTTTGTGTAATGGTCGCTCGATTAATATAATTAAATTGTATTGCGAAGGAAATAATGATAATATTAAATTTGAAAATTGATTTGGTGTTAGTATGTAACATGGCGTTGTCTAGTAATAAATAAGTTTTAATTGTAATGTAACTTGTTGGTAAAATGAATACAGATAATAATTATAGTTATATGTATCTTGTCTATGTATTAAGGTATGGAAGCAAGCGCTAAAATATACAAAATTTAACGCTAAGGTGTTATGGTTGATGTAAGCATTGGTCTGTTAGAGTATTGTCTCGCAGATGTCTTAGTTGAAAATCCATCCACATATCACTAAAATGGATGTACATACTTACATCAATATGTACTTAAAATCTTAATAGTTATTGGTTTTTAATCGAGCTTATCCGCTTAAAGCAAAGATAATGGTATTGTATTAGAAGAAAACCGAAGGTTCTGGTAAACGTTTTGTAATAGTGATATAAAAAAAATAATGAACTAAAATAATGAATTATCTTGCACAAAACAGTATCCAGCAAGTGTTCTATGGTTATTAGGTAAACAAATATCAACATTGTTCACGCCAATATTATTTTAATACCTTTATGTCTACCGGCATAAAGTTTTAAGGATTTTGTAATCTTTATGTGTCTTTATTATATCTGTAAAGACTTCTTTCAGATACAATAACATAGTCTGCGCTTAAAGCGATATAGTTGAAATAAAAACCGAATGACTTAATAACCAGCCGATGTTTGTGTGGCCAATGTCGCCTATTAACACTTTCCCTGCGGCTACAACACTGCTGTGTAATTCTGGGCGCGATGCGCTTGCGGGCTCCTACACACCTGTGTTGTCCGGACAAATTTGTATGGATTACGGGCGAACAAAAGTGTTATTTTACGTCACGCTACAATACTGGGGGCAGATATTGCGTCTGTGTATTCGTAAAAATAAAATATTTCAGTAATTTGCGGTTGTATCTTCAGTGTAATCAAATTAGCTCCAGTTTCGGAATGCTGCCCCGCAATGCTGCCCCGATCATAAATATCCGCACCGCAGTCAATTTGTTAACATACATTAGTCATATCTGATGTTTACAGATGCGTTGCTGCTTCTAAGGACTAAGTTGGAACACCTCATGTTACTATATTTGCCTCAACGCATACTTTACGCAGACCACAGCTTTATACTTTTGATAAAGTAGAAATAGGAGTAACAGTGGTGTCGCAGTCTGACTACAAGAGTTTGAAAGTAGAGAGATTACGTTATATAACTTTGTAGTTGCCTGCGGCAGATCTACTACGCATATTGCAATTCTATAACAGCAACAACAATCGCTGTATTCTGGTTAGAATGACGTGGTAAAATGGATACATTTAAGTGTTCCAGTTTAGTCTCCAGGAGCGGCAACAAAGCTTGGTTTATCTGTGGCTCACGTCAGTAGAGAAAAAAATATTTTATGTCCACAGGCGACAGGGAACGCTCAATATTAAATTAACTACATGTTTGATGGCTATTATTCATAAAAAAGTAGATGTACCACATTCAAATCCTGGATTTCTAGGCAATAAATGTTTGCAACTGTTGCAAGTTTCCGGTAGTTGGAGCAGTAGTCCACACGTTGCCTATATTGCTTCTCTGGGTGTGACTGGCAGTCGTATTTGAGTCGGTCTACGGTGTCGCCTTAATGTAGAGTAAAGTTAATGTATTCGTAAGGCGAAAAATAATTACTTATATGGGCTTGGCTTAGCTTGATCTACAAAGGTGAGGCCTTCAAGAAGACTTTAAAATCTATCTTAATCTTGGACTGTTCTCTAATATCATTGTAGTTATCTCTAGATGGTAAGATTAGGCAAGAATGTAAATTTAAAATATATATCACTGTTAAGGATATGTTCCCTAAATTTTACTTATAAAAAGTACATTATTCATGTTCGTAGGTTAATTTTCAAAATATTTTTTTTATTTTTTTATTTGGTATAAAAGCTTTATCGTTTATTGAAATGTTACGAAATAAGGTTCTTTATCTTTCTAGTTTCTTATTTCTTGACAACGAGTATATTTATGAATTATTCTATATGTGCGGTAAGTGGGAGGCGAAAGAGATTTATTATGGAAAGCATTGGATCTTATGCATTTATTGAAGTAATTTCGTACTTTTGCGTCACAACCTTCATAATTTATAGATATAGTATCAGAATGATTTGCTTCTTAAGCGTTTTATATAGCATTCAGCAGATTGCATAGTTTCTGTACAATTTATTATACACGCAATGTATTTTCATACACACGAGTATATGGTAATAAATCGATATATTAAAATATATTTTTTATCACCTTGTCTTTTATACATAATTGTCTACATAGTTTATCGCTTCTGATTACAATTGTATGTATGTAAATCAAAAACAGATATCGATATTTACTGCACTTTAAGATAATAAGAAGAATCACATAACTGGGTATATGTATGTGCTAAAGCTTTTGTTTAAAATAATTATATATTTCCTAGTCCATTGCGAAGATTGGTTAAGATTAGAAATAGGTAGAATAGCAACATTCTCACGTTTATAAAAGAAAAATAATTCGGGCTACTTATTATTTAACGTAATTCAATGAAAAACATTTGGATACCCTTTGTTACTTTTCTTATTTTTTTTTTGTCATGTTTCTTTTTTCTTAAATATTTTTAACGTAAAGCACGTAACGTAAAGCAGTGACCGGATTATATGTGAGACTTGCATATGCAGTTGCATATTTGGAGTATAACAATATACATATTTCACAAGTTTTGTTTTCCGCACGGTGCTTCTACTTACAGAAAATTATAACAAGATATATTTAATTCACTAAATACCACCAGACATATAGGAAAACAAGACAGAGATAGCTAATCTCATAGCACATTTTTTTCCCACATACTAATGGGTAATCCATAACTTGCAACTAATATATATATCACTAAGAATTTTATTAAAATTGATTTGTTATTATGAATAAATTCATTAAACACACAAAGACACAATTTCACTATCGAATATTTGGAACAATACAAAATTATTTACGTTTATAAAACCAAAAACAATAAATAAACTGTTATTCATGTTTTAATTTATTAAAATACAATGATAATTTTGAAACAATATAAACTTAATAATTTGTTATATAATGTGTATTTTAGTAATCATTTGAACATTTTCAGCTTTTTTACGTTCCATATAATCCGGTTTTTAGCAACGAGTAATTAATTTTATTACTTTTTTGTGATCAAACTCGTGTAATGGTTAATTTTAGATGAGTTAAAAACATTATCCATTAAATATTTCCCTTTGTTTCTGTTCTACCAATAATATTTTGCAAAGTAATTTGCTTTCCAAAGCGTTTGAAAATGTATAATATTCTCGTCACGCATTTAAATTGTAAACTACTTAATCTTTTTATTTTCATCTAGTCTTTCCGTCCACTACTTTGCCCTCGTTTGTTGATTACACTTGTGCGGCATTTTTAGAAGATGTTAAAGATACCTTTAAAAGTTTAAATCTATACTTCAGAATCCGATAACAAGTCATCCGTAGTCCGTGACTCAGCAGGATAACATTGTAAATTTCCCTGGATGATCACCATACCCTATACCCTGCCAACAACTGACAGAGAAATATCTCTGGCTCTGTATCTATCCCTAATAAATGGTTACTCATATAAAGAGACTGCTCATTATGCAAAAAGCGAAGTATACAGACAACTCCATTATTATTATATATGGTACATAGCATACATTAATCAATTTTACAGAATTCTTCTTTTTATTTCCGACCTTAGTTTGTTTGGCGGAAGAAGTACTTCATGATGGATGAAAGAAAGGTAACCTCGAAATGTGTTAGAGAATATATAAATAAATTGATTCCGTCGGCGGTTGGATTTTAACAAATCGTCCGCTCTGACCTTATTTGCAAAACTTTTCTCATTATTGGACTACTGTTGGCGAGGGCTATATCTACAAATCCTTAGTGTTGTTTTTTCATTTCTTTAGTGGTAACTGAATTATTATTAAAATAACTGGATTAATGTCTAAGTATATCCTTTATATATAAACTAACTAAATAATTACATGTAGCACAAAATACATTTACAACTGGCCTGCATTATTATTTTTTTATAAATTGAAATTATATCACATGTAGGTTGATTTGCGATCACATTTTTAGTGCACAAAATGCATATTGTGTTATTTTCTAAGACTTATTAGGTGCATATGTCTAATAATGACAAATGTAAGTAAAATATGTAAACTTCACCGTACAAAATTTTACCTAGTTATGTATTTATTGTATCGCTGTGAGCTAATGTCTCTTCTCGTTATGGAAGAGAACCGATTATCGGATTGAGATTTCGCTGTCTGCTGTAATATGGAAATCTAAATAATTATAAATGTCTCATTATGTGTGTATATATAAAATATGATATTTAATTATAATAAACTTATCCACAAATCATGATCACAGTGAAGTTTTTATGAGTACATGTTAAACAATGTGTTGTGTTGTTCTAGTAGGTATATTCACTCTGCAAGAACTTAGAATACTTTTATTACATTGTTTAATTATTTTTGTCTATAATTCTATTGTAATATCACAAATAAAATATACCCAAGCAAATTACGTATTTTACTATGCATTCATTTTCCTCGCCGTTTTTTCAGCTATGAAAATTCTAATTATAACTCAGAGGAGTCCCGACCTCTGAATAGTTTATGCTCCTTCTGTAATTTCTAAATGTGTCCTTGCGTCAACCTTATAATGCCTATGATTCAAACTGTTTCGAAGTCCCTAATTTCCGTTTTGATCATTGACGCCTAAACAGTTTACTATGAAACTATGGTCTGTGTTAGTAAGCATTTAAAAGAATCCCTAATTTAAATTCTTAATAAATATAAGTCCTTTTTGGCTTAAGATTTTATTTTAGCCGATAAATTGTTATCGAGGCCTTTTTATTGGGTATTACGCTATTTAAAAAAGTAGGTTATCCCTGTATCAAAAATAGTGTGTACCTAATTAATAGCTCAGAGATGCTAGCAAGCATAGGAAAGTGTTAAATAGATTTGAATTTCGTATTTGCCACAAATAATAAGTAAATAGGTAAGTTCAAACTTCAATAGACAATTTTGTTAAAATGTTAAGATCTTAATAGAAAACTTCAAAAAGACGAAATTTATAAATTCAAAAAATGAAACGTACCCAGACTTTGATGCGTAAATAAAGTCAAGAACAATATCACTGCGGTACATTTGGATCTTGAGATGTTATTTAAAGATTCCTTAAAGTTGGCGCCCAAAACTAACACTTAGTTGTAATTCTAAAATTAACACGTGTTTCATTAACATCAATTGAACATAAAATGCTTAATCTATTAGCATTCGTTGTAGGATCTTCAAATATTAACAGTAACATAAATGTAAATATACCAACGACCGACCATCTTAATCCTCGGGAGGAGCAACGTATGTATCTACGTTCGAGCTCAGATAGGATTTCTGTCGTATTTGTGGTTGTACGTGGATGTCTATGGGCTGCGACTACTTAACATTAGGTGGTTTGAATGCTCGTTTGCTACTCTTCTCACATAAAAAAATATTATATTCGTGTAATTATTTAGGATATTCTTTCGTTTTATCGCCGGAGTCACGCGGTTTTCTCGAAAAGCCCTCCATATTGATTTCCGATGGCTAAGACAGGAGTTTAGTGTTCATTGTGTGGGAATAATTGTTAGAAGTAAAAAAGAACTTATGGTAGTTGTTGCTGCGCTGCTCGTGATCACGACATGATGTCCTTACATAAGCCATGTCAAGCGACGGGTCAAAATAATGAATTTCCAATAAAAGGGGAAAACAGCATTTCACTATTTTCCGACTAGGTGCATCGTCCATCAATTCAACCATTGAGACTAAAAGATGTTTATGACGTAGACAATACACTAGATATTTATACTTATAAAAAAGTAGACGTGGAATGATAGTACTCCATCTTTTATTTGACATTTATACTTCTATTCGCAAGGCTTTCAATTTAAATTTGTGCAAGACCTTTTAAATATTAGTTAGCCTTTAAATTTATTTATTACCGAACTGCAGTGATCACTTACTAAAATTAAAAAAATATATTTTACTTAATATAGTAAAAAATATGATCGTATTGGTCCGTTAGCTTTAGGTGTGTAGGCATATATATTATTATAATGTCGTAATTACTATGTATAATGTACTTTTGATTATCTGATAGCACATAGCTAAAGTAAATGGATGAAAAACATTCATAGTTTTTTTTTTTACTTTGCCTCGGAGTTTTTGTGTGAGGACCTTTGACGAGAGTGAATATCTTAGTTGTCATTAAGGTTAAAATGTTTATATAATAGATTTTACTGAAAACAAACATGTATAAGAAATGTCAATAAAAGAAGACATAATCTTAATACCCGAGCTTATTTAAACTTGGGTAGAGATAGTTAAAATCTATAGGCATCACTTAGAGTATAAAGACATATGGAACTAAATTAGGACGAAGTTTATCACTCGACGGAAAAATCGGAGAACAAAGTATATACAAAGGACTAGCGTTGTATGTACATATTTATGTGTCATAGGTACAAAAGTAGATCTTGTGAGAGATCTTTGCTTTAATAGTAGATAATAACTGTCTCGGCGACCTATTGGGCACAAACTATAATTTTATGTGCCTATACCCATTATCAGATGTAGACTAACAACGCTTTAGGTTAAATCTGGTTAAAGTTTATGACGGCGCTCATCACGCCATTCCATATATTTGCAATTCGAACGTACTGTTTTATGTATGAACATGGAAATACGCTCGGCGTGTTTAATGGCGGGCGGGTGAAGTACCTAGTGGTAGTATTTCAGTTGTTTACTTACGTACAATTGGCCGCGCTGAGAGAGGGTGTGGGGGAGGTAGTGGGTCGCGTTCTTAGAACTGCGCAACACGTAGTACGTTTTGCGCACGGCAAGGTGGAAAGGGAATGAAAAATCGTTCGAATAATGGAAACTATGGCTACGTAATCAATACAATTATTTACTAGAAATTAAATCCATGTCTCTCCCCAGTACATATTAATTGTTAAAAATAACATTAATAGTTTATTTAGTCTATGAAATTTCCACGTTTTATTACTCGATTAACTTCTACTACGTTAGCGTTTGTAAAAAAACAGATTTGTAATGATTCCAGTGTACCTATAACGCATTTAGGTAGATATCACATATGGAAAATGAATATGAGTAGTTAAGGTATTTTATATCCAAACAGAAGAGCAGCAAATAATGATGCGAGGTGAATACTTAGTGCTTAAAAAAGCTTTAATGTCCCAAATTTATACAGCTGTATTTTGTTAAAATGCCCAACTCTAACAATTAATAAGTATAATACTCTTGAACAAGGAACTACCTCCGTTGCACTTTTGAGAAGTTTTATCATTTTAATATAGGTATTCTATCGATTTTAATAAACAATCTAAGTATTTAACGTGTAATCAATTTGAAATGTATAAATTAAAAGCAGTAGATAGATATCTCAATAGTAAACTGTATCTGTGTGTATATTCATCTCTTGCATTTAATCCTAGCAATAATTCTATAGTGGCATTTACTGACGACGTACGGACGATTTAAATGAAAAAATGGTAGGTACTCCAAATTGTGTTCAACAGAAAATAAAACCAGAAATTAACTTTCCGAGAAAACTGCTTTTCCTGCCATGGGTGGCACAGAGCATGGGTCTGGTAGAAATGTAGGCAAATATCTGAAAATGTTATTAATACGGGAGATAGAAATAAAAAACAAGATTACGTTTAACAATATTTGTTTATTTCAGCAGTAGTTAGCGTTGTATTAATAGCAGTATAAAGCGTGTTAATAGAAAATATTAAAAGACGAAATTACAAGTTAGTACAATATTAATAATTATGCGTACTACAAATGACGTTAAGTAAACTCCGTCACCAAAGTCTCACAAATTTTGCTCCCTTTTCACAGCCAAATGGACGGCACTCATTTTTAATCTTGTTTATCATACTACCTTCAGTTAATATAATGCTCTAAATGTCATGATAGCCTGTGAGTATATGGTTCTTCGTAGAGGCGCAATATCATTTGAAGCGATAGTTCTTTTACGTTTTTTGTTCTTTTTATTTTTTTTAGGTTTAGTTTTTGTTTCAGAACCTGGAAATAAACATTTATTATATACTGAGTCAATCTTACAAACAACTGACTACAAAACTAAAAACTATAGATCTAACTAAAATTAACTACCTATCAGGGTTACAAGGGTCAACGATTACCAGGGTTAAAAGTGAAACACGACTTTGTTTGCACTAATTTATAATTAATTAATTATTGTTAGTGAAAGAATGAAAGAAAGAAACCATTTATTATCAGATAAACTGCAATACAGAACACGTAAATCTTGTAACAAACTTCGTTGTAACGTTCGTCGTTCCAACAGATGAACCAATTTTCAGACTGGTCCCACTTTTTATGAAGTAACTCATTCAATGTCAGGTCAACACTAAATGTACACTGTAAAACTTAAATGTAAGGGAATGGGTAATAAAAGACGTTTACAAAATGTTTTATTCATGAAATTCTTTTTACCCAAGAACCACGCCAATCTTCCAGTAGGAAAGCTGTGAATTTTAACACTTTCGAATTAAATATAAAGATATCATTTATAATATAGTTAGTGAAATAATACTTCCCTGAAATATTCCAGAAATGGAACAAGATTTGAATTTGTCCACTATTAGCCCATATTTATACTCGACCTGAAAATGAAAAACAAATTATATTACTTTAATAAATGTATAGTGATAGAAGTTTTAATTCCTGAAAGTACAGCTGACATACAAAAATATCATAAAGAAAAAGATTTCATTGGAAAATTCTTGATATAGAAAACATTAATAACAAAATACACGAAGGTAACATCATCAATAATTAATAAATCTCTGAAAGTAAATTATCAAAATTTCAAATAGAATGTCGCCACAAAGATTTACAACAGTCGAAATGAGCAAGAGTCTGGAGCCTTATAAAATAAAATAAAAAAAATACATTAATAAAAAAGGCTGTGACAACATCCTCACAACAATTAATAAGACATTTAATAGAACACATAATGCAAAGAGACTGGCATGCTAAACTACCTTTACTTTATACGCGCACAAGTCTACACAAGTAAATAATATTTAAATATTTGTAATTCCAAAACAAGTGCCATTTTCTAAGCTCAAAATGTTTCTCGAAATCAAAATTAAACCGAGTGATTATTTTTATCTCATTATACACGTCGGTCTAGCCTGCTTTTAATTATTACATATATTAATTTGAAATTAAAAATTATCTGTCTCATAAATACTCCGGACCTCACTATATTATCAAATATAAATTTCTATTTGCTATGTATTAATTGACAAAAGAACATAAGGCACTGGTCATGAAATACGACAAAAGCAATAAGAAAATATTTTTTCAAACGCCTAATGTTAGATACCATACATTTAGTTCAAAGTCGCAGGCCTACTTGTAAACATTCATAATGGTAATATAATCAGATAAAGATAGAGAAGACAAGATAATTATATTATTCATTCTTCTTTGTCTTGGCCCTTCTTTGTCGCTGGTGATGATAGGCGAACACAGGAAGTCAACAAAGCTGGCTGTGATATGCGGAATATAATTCCATGTCACAACCACTTTGCCGACTCCCGGTTTTCCCTTCGTAGCGCGGCGGCGATGAAACACGACTCTCGATGCGTCTATTACCGCTTCCCGCTCATCAAAGCTGGCTGTGATATGAACATACATATCACAACCACTTTGTGAGCGATAGGCAGAAAGGACATCTTGAACTCTTGACTCCGAAAACTTCTTTCTTCATCTCGCATGCCGTACGATCTCACAGTCCAACTCGTCAAAAATGGCTGTGATATGAACTTAAACATTTCACAACCACTTTCACGAATGGGCCATGGATGGAATCTTCTTATCGTTCGCTATACGTTTAGATCGCGGTTCAGTCGCAAAAGTCTCCGTAAACCGACCACATCAAAGTGGCTGTGATATGAAGACTGGTGACATTTCACTGCCGCTTTGACAGGCTAGGCCCGAGAAATGTGTAGTAGCTGTTTTCCAAATCACTATGAAGCTGCGATTGTGGCACGTAAGAAGTGAATCGGTGGGAACAAATGGGGACGTGCTCATCAAAGCTGGCTGTGATAGCTACTTAGTGATCTATAACAAACCGACTTTGATGGCAAGTCCCACATCTTTATTTCCTGAAAATGTTCACGGAAGCAAAACTCAGAATTAGAATAAATTAAATAAACAGTATACATTTTCAAATTAATATAATAAAACAATATTATATACATAATAAAACATTTTAGAAACATTACAGACCTAACATTTTCTAATGTTTCCAGCACGAATTAACACTGTCATAT
>DWON01006877.1:0-13455 GCA_018251015.1 Phocides pigmalion okeechobee
GGGAGAACCGTTCGACCGGGGCGGTACCACCGCCGCTCTCATAGCCCGCCATAAAGCATTACCTGTGTTTCGGTTAGGGAAGTGCGGTTGCCGGCTACATTTTAAAACGAGGCGACCGTTTTAGTCGTCAGTGGTAGCAACGTATTTACGTTCGAGCTCAGATAGCATTTCGGTCGTGTTTGGTCGTACGTAGATGTCTCTGGCTGCGACTACTTGACACCAGGTGGTTTGCATGTGCGTTAGCCACTCTTATCGTATAAAAAAACCAAAATTCCTAAAATAATTCCCATTGTTAGTTAGATCATGACATCGACGTCGTTTGTCACCGGCTAACCAGTTTAATGCAAAGTCAATTTGCTAACGACGGGCGGCCGTTTAACGCAACCCCGCTCGACACAGGGTGGCTTCGCTTACCTGCCACTGTACGCAGGGGGTCTGTATATAAAATCATGGAATTACCCCCTTTCATCTGGTCATCGGATTATGACAGCAAACTAATTGCTTTAACGGCGACCAAACGAGGCTCTCTGTTTTTGTTTCAGTCCAAAATACTTGATTAAAAACTAAAAAAGTTAAAAAACACATAGCACCTTTAAAACAATAAAGACCTAATTAAGAATCTATTTTTTAGCCAAAGTTAAATAAAGATTCGTAAATTAAAAATAAATAAGTTACAAATGAATTTTGAAAAATTCGTCATTTATGTGATAATCATTATATTTTTCTACAACAAGCGAATTAGACAATAATAAATGGAACACGAAATTAAACTGAAAAAAGTCAAATTTCGAAATAGGTCTTTATAGCGCGAAAGGTGCGATATACATATGTACTTATAATAAGTGCCAGCTCGTACACGTGTTGTGATAATGTGTACAAAGGGCGTATTATCTAATGTTTAGTTATTTTTTCACATTGTCTCAAAATGTTCATATATTTTTCAACTTACTACTATTAAAATTATTATTATTATTATTATTATTATGTATTAAAATATTTTCATAGATGCCAAAAAAAGCGTAATGTCATAGTTCATGTGAGAACTGCTACTCCATGTATTCCATGTTAGATTTTTTAATTTTATTATTCGGAATAAAGACTGGTAGAATCCTATTTCTATTAGATTTTAAGATTCATCTCGCACAAAATAACGATTTCTTATATTAAAAAATGGTAAACGAGCGTACGTTACCTGATATTAAATGTTCTGTGCACCCCTTGAACATCCACGGTTACCCTCAAACTGGACCGAAACCCTGTTCGACATCGTCCCTAGATGAATAGGTACTTCTGAAGACTGAAAAAATCGTCTCTATTGTAAGTCGAGTCGGCAACCGCGTCTCTCCAACCGAAATGTGTGCGTAATGGCTTTATGGCAGATTATGAGGGCCATAATGGTACTACCCCGCTTTAACTGTAGTTCCACATTATATTTAGTGAAATATAAAATAATTATGTTCTCATATACTATAGGTGTATCTATACGTACATGTTATTGTGTACTTGACTTTTTTACCACACGATAACAATATTTACAAACATTTGTTACATGAGAGAACTAAATAAACAGATATCGTATTCACGGACTAGTCATGTGAATTATTTTTATTATAGACTAGCGACCCGGCCCCGCTTCGCTCGGGTAATAGAGCTCAAAATTCAATTATTTTTACACCTCCACAATTCAATTATTCCCCGATATTTCTATGAAATGGCTACAAAGGCTTTTAGATGGCAATTTCATAAATATCAGTTGCCATTATGCTGTAAAGTATTTATTAATTATCAATTAACTAGCGACCCGGCCCAGCTTTGCTCTGGTATTAGAGTTTATTTACTTACATTACTTTTCTTTCATACGTGCATCCAGTCATTACCTAGTAGTTAAATTAATAGAAACATCTATTTCGAACGATGACTGAATTACTACATCGAATTTAACTATTTAACCTCTCGCTCAATTTACAAAAAAAACTTAACTTATTATGCACTAAAACCTTCCTCAGGAGTCACTCTAGTTGTTGTTTAAAATTGTGAGAAAATCCGTCCAGTACTTTTTGAGTTTGTCACGAACAGACAGACTGACAAACGCGACGGGGGACTTTATTTTACAATATTTAGAGATACAGAACTAAAACATCCTTATCACAGCAATTATTAAATTTTACAATATTTAGCCACTGTTAAAATTATTCGTATTTCGTATTCGTAAAAACAAAACAAAACAAGCTATGAATAATGTTGACATTATTAATTAATAAAATAACGTTCAAATCTCATAATAAAAGTACGTTTATTTTTATTTTAATTACAGTAATGAAAATCTTAAAACGAATTATAATAAAAGCTTAACCTGAACAATCTAAAGGGAGTCAATGCCCGTGCTGCATGGTCCTAAGAACGCTAGCTGCATTCCTGCGTTGAATAGTAACCGTAATTCTCTGCACGAGATATGAACAAGTCCTCTTCTCATCCGTGGTATCGATCAAACGTGAGACTAATCAAACATTCAAACTGATGTATCAGAGACTTTGAAGCATTATTATATATTTTTATGACGGCAATTAAATAATTTTATAAATAATCTGTTATTATAAGATAATTAATAATATAATTTGATATTGTATTGTCACCGGTTATTGATAAGTGTATAAAGTTTAATTAATTCCGTCCGTTCAAAGAGTCAAAATTGAGTGCAAAGGAGTCGGTTACATACAAACATACAAGCAAACATACAGGTGAGGCTAATATAAAGAGTAAAAAGATTATAAATGTGCAGTTCTGCACAACTTAACTTGATACCGTAGTTCTACCGGGGAGGTACCACCACCAACACCCTCATAATCTGCCTTAAAGCATTACTTTCGGTTGGAGAGGTGCGGTTGCCGGCTACACGTTGAAGCGAGGCGACTATCTTAGTCCTCAGGAGTAGCAACGTATCTACGTTGTACGTGGATGTCTATCGGCTGCGACTACTTAACATCAGGTGGTTTACACGCTCATTTGCTACTCTTCTCACATAAAAAAGTTTTAATATCAATAAAACCTATGCTAAGTTCTGTACAACTTTAAAGAAAACCTATCTATGCTACTCGTAGTAGTACAACAGCGCGGTAATCAAAGCGAGACGTTTCTGTGTTGTAAGCAATCTATGGCAGTGGGTTCGTTGGTCGGGGCCCCGATGGTTCTGGCGGCCTCGTAACGTGTTTATTTTAATTATATAACGAACAAAACAATCGCCCTATAACAGAACTTTTGATTACAACCACAATAGATCATTTAGTAAAATCAAAACGTGCCTCGTCCACTACCGCCCAAAGCTTGCTATATACCTAACAAAAATCGTGTCAATATTTTAAACTGATAAAAGAAAAGGTGAGAAGATGACAAGACAAGGAAGCTGGTTTATCTCTCGCATAGAGGTACGATGGCAATTCAACGAGAGAATGCGGCTAGCGTTCTTGGCATCGCGCAGCATGGGCACGGACTCCCTTTAGATTTTTAAGTTAAGCTTTTATTATGATTACGTCACGCCCAACCATTTTTATTACATTACGGAAATCTTATCAGCGCGACATTAGTTTTTCTAACGCACAATTCTGTGTAATAATATAGTATAGTAGTATAGTGTAGAATAGTATAGTACGGCGTGTAGTGTTTTATGTGTAGGAAACTTTCAAAACCTTTACATGAATTGTTGTAATATTAGTTGACCTAAAACATTGCAATTACTGCTAGACACTTTTTCAACATATATTAGTACGTGGTAAATATAAAATATATAAAGTAAAAATCCATACGTGTTTTGGTATTCCTAAGGACTAAGATAGTCGCCTCGCGTTTTAGTACAGTCGTCAACCGCACCTCTCCGACAGAAACACAAAAGTTGCTTTACGGCAGATTTTGAACGGGCCGATGGTACCTCTCCGGTAAATCTAAATCTACAACCTCAAAAATTATATATAAGTATTGAAACCAAGCAAATTATCTCACGGATCCTTCTAATTGTATTTATTTATTTTCTCCAAAAGATACTTCAAATAAGGCTAGTTATGATTCTCAGAATGAAACAATTAACAGCGGCTATTATTCAAGAAATTTTCCGCAAGATATTTATTATTTATTACTTTCTATTATTTTGCTTAACAACATTCTATTTACGAAGCAGTTGCTGCCCGAGACTGTTTAGGTGGGCTTAAACTTTCGAGTTTTTCTGGATTTTTGAAGTTAAACTTCTTTAGAATCGTCATTTGAAACTGGATGAAACGAAAATGCGTCACGATAGAGAAACAAAAATATAAATGTATGGGATTAAGTCGACGAGAGAATAAGATAGAGTGTTTTATACTGAATAATATGTAATATATGTACTGTTATATATTATATCAAAATATATATAAGCTTGATAAAAACTAATAAACTTTACATTTATCATAATACCCTTGATACTCTATATCAACCTCAATCTCTCGTAGGCTACTTTTAAAAAGGTTTACTTCTGCCGTGCATGAATTGCACACACACGCTTTTTTATTTAACAGCAAAATTGCTTAGGATTTCTGCCAATTGAATCTACCATAAGTCTTGTAAAAGAGAATCGTTACAAAACTGCTTAGATTTAAGTACACCCGTAATTTTAAAATTGACGTGCCTTTTTTATTTATAGAGCGATTGTAATGAAGGAGAGACACAGGGAATGTCCCTACACCTAATCATATTTTTTATTTTGTCATTAAATTTATTAATAGTGTAGTAATACAAAAAAGGTTTCATTTCATTTCAGATAATTTAAATGAACGAGTACTTCTTATTTATTAATTAAATAATAATATTTATTATTTCACATGTATAAACAGACATGCGAATAAATAGTTTAGTTTCATGGTAATTAATCGGTAATTTATTTACACAAAAAGAAATTCAAAAAGATACACAATCCAACAAGGCATTGCGCAAAAAAGACCTAATGATGCGTAGGTATACATACATACATGCGTATCTGTATACGTAGATAAGCTTCAAAAACTGCGAGAACTGACGATAATGGGTATTACAACCATTTATATTGCGAGTACTGACGATAGTAGGTTACAATCATTTATCCGTCAGTATCTAGTCGATGCGTAATCTTTGGCCGGCGAGAGCGATGTCCGGGGCCCGCGCGGCACCAGACCGCCGCGCCGTAATATTTTTCATTTTCATGAGCCACTACGCTGTTTCAAAACAATGCCAGTAGTATTTACGCATTACGTTTGTGATGTGATGTGAAATTACTAATGTTGCTGATACGCTATCGGCTTCAACGATTGCTCTAGAAATAGACCTGCGTAAAAACTAGTTAGCCCTGTATTAAGTAAATATTGTAATAAAGCACGTATAGTTCGTTAGCTTGTGATCGGAAACTATCAACACAGTTAAGCAATGTCGGATGCGGTCGGAAGTTAGATGGGTGACCCTGGTAGCAATTTTTTTGTCTTTCGTAGGACACTTAATCTTATCAGTTCAGATACAGTTCCAGACCTCCAGCTGTTATTGGCAGAGGCACTTCCCTGTACTGAGAAATATAAAGAGTTACCAGCTAACAAAATAGTATTCTTTATTGGTATTCAATAAAGTAATAAAAAAATATTACTTACAAAATCAGTGAGCAATAGAGGATAAGATTTATATATAGTTGAATTTTAAAAATATAAATTATTGTTCCCGTTGCAGGGTTACGGGGTACAAGATGATACAAGAGAGGTATATCAACTAAAACTTAAAATACATTCAGGTAAATCAAAAGAAACGAATCTACATACTATCGCCCATAGATACGAGTAGAACAGTTTTGTTTGAGGTTGTTTGTAAATCTCAATGGACTGTACTTATCACTTAACATCAGAGAGCCTGCTCATTTGTTCTTCCAATAAAACGAAAAATATCATTTACGTTTTCATTTCGAAACTTTGATTTTTGTTAATATAATCAGCAACGCAGTAAAGCTCACGCTACGTTACGGCGATTCAAACCAATGACTCATATTTACGCAGTTTCAAATTATGTTTGGACATTCGTACGTCCGTAAGAATGAAGACGCAAAATGCTCGTTAGTTATTTACGAGTTCGAGTTGATTGGCAGTACTTACGTTTTTATACGGTTTGTACACGAATTACGTAAACATAACGTAAGTAATGCAAGTCGCTCTCGCCGTGTGCCGTGTTGGAACTGTTCAAGGGTTTTAGATTTTTACCAGCTACACTTAAAACGAGGTAAACTCGGTAATCCTCAGGAATAGCTATTAATTTACGTACGAGCCTAAGGGACTGTCTAAACAGCATAATATTTCTCAGAAGTGGCAACTCATTTAAGTACTTAGGTAGGACTTCGGTCCTGTTTGAAGTTAACAATCCTTAAGACCGGGTTACTTACCACCGGGTTCTCCTGCATTCTCGTTTGTTACTCTTCTCACATAAAAACTAGTTTCAAAAAGGAAGGCGTTTAATTCCCTGTCTTTTTTATATGTGTTGCCATATAACTCCGTTAAATTTTGAAAAAATATATTAGAAAGGGTATGCTTTTTGTTCGATTTCGTTAAAATCAGAAGAGGAAATACCCTTGAGCGTAAGAAAAGGGGATAAAATTTTGTATTGAAAATAAATTTCAATTATAATTGAGCATATCTATGAATATATAGATACGCATAAAAATATTTGAACGAAATAAATATCCCTGAGAGTAGTAAAATAGGCGATAAAATTTAATTGTAGTTTCATTTTAGTTACAAATATATATTATTAACAAGCTCCATGTCCGCAGGTAAACATTTACAAACTTTAAAACTTTTGCCATAACTGCAGTCTCGCTGTGACCACGAGACATGTGACTGGTTTGAAAATATCGATATTATTTTAAAATCATTTATGGATGAAACTTCCGAAATTTCTTTGTTAGTACTAAGGCTACATAACGAACCTATCAGAAATTATCTGGATTCTAAGTTCACTGGATTCAGCCGTGCGTTGATCTCTGCGTCTATCTGTCACCTTACTCTTGTCACCCGTATACATACATTCAAGCGACCCGACCGAGCTTCCCTTGGGTAATAGAGATTTACTTACAATATTTTTGTTTCATATATGCATGCAGTCATTAAAAATATCTATTTCCAACGACAACTAAATTTCTAAATCGAATTAAACTATTTAACTTCTCGTCCAATTAAAAAAAAAAAACCCTTATCATATTATGCACCAAAACCTTCCTCAGGAACCACTCTACTTTTCATTGAAAACTGTAAGAAAATCCGTCCAGTACTTTTTCAGTTTACCACGAACATACAAACAGGCAGATGCGACGGGTTGTTTTATAATATTTTGAGATATACATGGACGTGCAACGTGCAGGCTATCTGATTTTAAGTTGTACCCAATGAACATGTATAGAACAAAATCCTACCTGGTATCGTAAATAGGTGTATACTCGCGAGGACTAATTAATAAGTTTCAAAGTTCTTCTAAACGAGTATTCAGTTTAAAACAACAATATTCCGAAACGTATCAGATGTGCTCTGGCGATATTTAATACATTACATTTCACCTCTGAGCAACCCTAAGCAACCCTAAGCAACCCTTAGTGCCCTTTACATTTATAAGCTCGATGTCTTAAGGTTATGGTCTCACAACGAAATAAAACGACAGATATCTTTTAAAATGTATGTCAAATTCACATTCATATGTCATATCTTGTGTTTGTTCTGCTTGGCTTAAAAGCATTCGGTACCTGAGCTCCGATTTTTCAAACAATTACTCCTGTGTTAGTTTTTCTGCCGATGGCAAGAGGGTTGGTTTATATATCGTGAATTCCGGTGGCTAATCAGCCCACTATTGCAGCCAGCGTTCTCGGCACCATGCCGCATGGGCAAGAACTCCTTTCAGATTGTTTAGTTTCCCATAAAGTTTTCAAAATCTGATAATCTGCGATTGCACAGTGTGGCCTTATCTCTCTCAATTTGAGAAAAGCACTGAGCTAAGGTTGACTGGCAGAAAAAAGCCGGCGGAAAAAACTAAGTTCAATTATCGTGCTCAAAACCGATGGTAAATTAAATGAACAATTTCGGGCGTGGTCAATAATTGGACGGGTGACCACTAGTGGTGTTATTTGATTCACACTTTTATGTTTCGACGGATGTACGCAACAAACGGTTCTGATTTTTCAATACTAGTCTTTAAAGTTGTCGGATACTTTATTTTTGGTTTGAAAATGTCCTAAAAACGGCTTAACAACTAGTGCGTATCTTCGCCAGTATTGGAGCAACGTGTGGAGGTATGCTCCAGCCCGAAGCCCACTTTTGGGATAGAACTATGCCCAGCAATGGGACGAAACGAGCCGCAAGCTAACGCTGTTCGCTCTGCGCTATTCGCTGTAGATAAAACAACTTATAGCCTCAATGTGGAGTGTAAACATTAAGAGACAATTCGATTAGGTTTTATTGTGCATTGATAAGCCTATACCGAAATTCGGGAGCAAAATAATTTGTTTATTTCTCTTCTACGAACAAAATGGCGCACTATCTTTGATGATCAGCTTTTTGTTACTCACTTCTCAGAAATCCTTCGTAATGCTATAAATTTCGTATTAGATGTTTGTTACCTTGTTACTTCTTACCGACCTAGCGATTTGAATTAAATTAGTAAGTAGACAGTGTTCCCTACATTAACATAATATGAAGATATATTTTGCAAGCACGAAATTCGTGTTACAAGTTTGACGTGTCTGTCTGTGTGTTTGTATGTAGCATCATAGTTTCAAAACGATTGAACTGATGTCTATTTGCATTTTTTGTTGGAAAAGAGATTTAATCGAATGTTTTTAGCTGTGATTGAAGGAAATCCGACTAGCTGTACGAGGTATAGATAATATTCTAGTGGTTAAAAGTATATAAACAATTTCTATCGACTTGATCGATTGAAAAGTTCACACGATTCAACGATAGTATAATAACATGGCAACCAAACTAAGACCTGGTCTTGATCAGGAGAATACTCAACTCCTCACAATCTTCAGCAGAGGCATCGTTTTAGAGCTCGTTCGAATGGACACAATAATTTGTTTACTTTCTTGAGATGTTTTATCATTGGGCCTTTTGTCATTTTTTAATTAATTAACGTGTTTTATAATAAATATTCAGTTAATAATTATTGGAATATCTCATATAGTTTCGTAGTTACCGTGTACGTAAAAATATACCAAACGTATTTATAATATTTATATTGCTTGGAGATAAACATTTTAGCTATGCTTGTGTATCAAATGCGCATATAAATAGAACTTTAAGTACATATTTCAGAAATAAATTGAAATAAAAGAAAATTTCAATTTTATCTTTTCTCTATAAATAAACGTACATGATACTATGTAACTAACGTATCTCTAAGGACGCCTAAACGTTTTTCATTGTATGTTTCATTGTAAGTACAAATGTAATACATAATCGACCAACATGCAATAGATCAGATAACAAGGAAAAATACTAATAAATATAGTAGTTATGACTGTTTAGTTTTTGTGGTACGGTGTTGGTCAATATACTAAAAGATTTGGGATAAAATTTGGTTTTTGACTTTCTATATTGTACAGCATATCAGTGATGATACCATGGCATCTAAAAAATAAAATAATTCTACTTACATTATTATCATTTCTTAGAGCGTTAAGGGAAGGCTTGACCGGTCGCGAGAAACCTAGTACGGTAACAGGAAATGCTTGTACATATAATTAAAACGTGAATTTTTCCACTGATATTACCAAGAAATGTAAATTAATGTAGGAATCAAACCAGCAACCCAAACATGGTGTCAATCACCACAAATAAAAATATAAGTCACAGGAAAGTTACCTAACTTGATTCACAAAATAACTCTTCTATTACTTGGTCACGTTAAGTTAACTATACAGAATAGGCGATCACTTTTTAAGTTCCGTTGTGTTAATGAAACATTCCAGTAACAAAAAAACAAGAGAAAGCAATTACTTGAAAATCTTCTAAAATTGCATAAAGTACTTAATTCGAAAACAGTTACTGTTTTGTCACACTTTTTGTAACCATGGTGGTAAAGAGTGGTCAGTTTATTTAGGTACACAATAACCACTGTATTAGACGAGTTCAAAAATTTTGTTTTTGTCCCAAATCTCAACGCAAATAGGAAAGTGAAGTTATTAAAATGTTTCACTGTTGACTGCCAGCGAGCGGCGAAGGGTGAAATTAAAAGTAATACCAAAATACGGAAAGACTAAAAGGACCAATATGTATTTGATGCAGCAGACACGCCGAAAGAAAATAATAATGACGTCACATGAACCCGTTACTAGCTCAAAATGACTAAATTAACATCAACGAAAATTGTCTATAAGTACGAGTATATACACAACGATACCACACATGCTAAGGTGATAAATTCAATAAGCTGCAATAATTCACTGCACTCGGCTTTTTATATGAGATAATTTATATCCAAGAAATTTCGTAAATAAATAAAAAATGTATATTGAAAAATCTGCGCCATGTTCGCATTCACAAAGCTTGTAAAAAATTTAACAATCCATCGCATTAAAAAGTGAAAAATAAATGTAATTTAAATTTTTAAATAAATATATATAGTTCAGTTTATTTAAATAGATAAATATACTTCTTATTTTAATTATTTTAATAAGTCTGAGTCTTACACGCGCACATTTGTACATGCATATTACCGCACCGTTTACTCAGTGGCTGTCGATAGATAACAGTCTTTACACTTTGTCAGAGGACCTACATATAGTCTGAGTCAACGCCAATCGATATATATTCCAGTAGACGACGATAGAAAATAGTCGTTAAACTTTATAAGAGGCCCTACAGTCCGAGTCAACAACAATCGACATCGACAACAAACGATAGTCGGGTTTTCTACTATCTCTTATTTCCACCAACCAGGAAATCTTGCCTGGTGGCATATTAGGCCTTTCCAGGTTATGGGAAGAGAATCATATCAGAGACCAGTGTTAAACCTTTAGTCATGATACTGGCCTCGTTTACTAGCTTGGTATGACATGGTATGACACGGTAGTAGCATACGGAGGCCAATAACAGTTGCGTGTACCCATGTCCGTTTTTGTTACAGTTTTTCTCAATGCCAATTACTTCGCAATAAGTGGCGGTAGAATTATTCGAAAACATAAAAAAGAACAAAATCGAAGCAGGAAAATCAGCTGCTGAAAGTCGCAACTCTTCGACGCATCTGTGAACGACCTCATTTTGTTTTTTGTTACGTTAGATGAAACGAGCGCCGAGTCAACTTTAAAGATAGAACGGCAGTTCGACCGGGGAGGTACCATTACTACCTGCATAATCCGTCATAAAGCAGTAATTGTGTTTCGGTTGGAGAGGTGGAGGTTGTCGGCTACAATTGCAAGCGGGATAACCATCTCAGTCCTTGGGAGTAACAATACATCCAGGCACGCACGTCAGGCAGGTCTTTTTTAGCGATAGACATTGATGCCATGGGCTGCAGGGGCCATTTAACATTTGAAAGCTTGCACGCTCGTAACTTTTCTAAGTTTTATTACCAATAAAATATTTTTTTAAACATTTTACTATGTAACATACCAGTGTAATATATTTATATGTAAAAATTCGTTACATTCAATGTATAAACTCAATCATATATTGAACTCGCGACCATCGCATAGCTTTTAAGAGTAGCCGGCAATGGCACTGCTCAAACCGAATTACAACAGTTGCTTCGCGGAAGATTATAAGGGCGACCGCGGTACAACCCCGGTTGAACTATATTAAAGTAAACTAAACTATACTTCTAATACCGGTCAAGTGGTCAGTACTACCAACTAGAATCCTTATCCTTAAGTTCAATCTGTATAATTAAAATAAAGACGTTCTCTAACGGCTGACAACATGGTTTTACAATTAATTGTCCTTACTCCTTACCGACAGCTAGCAGTGACGGCCGCGCCATTAATCTTGAGACCGCATGTCAGGCACAAACGTTGATGTCTTGATTAATACCTCGTCTGGCCCTTCAGCAGCTACAAAGTCAAGTGACGCCGGGCACAGTCGGAAGTTGGATGGATCATGTAGTTATTAGAGTAGAATAAAACATTTGATTCAAATCTATACCAATTAATACAATTAGAGTGTCTGTTTGTAATAATAAAATAACCGCTTTTTACTAAATGCATATGTATGTATGTATACACGATACATATACCAAAAACATTTTTTTACAATTTTTGTATATATGTCTGTCTGTTTGTTCCCATTAATCTCTGGAACGGCTGGACCGATTTTGACGGGATTTTCACTGGCAGAGAGCTGATGTAATAAGGAGTAACTTAGGCGACTTTTATTTTATAATTGGTGGGAGAAGCGGTGAGTGAGAGGCGCCCGAAGTGGCGGAGCAGTGGTGGCATGCGCGAGGGCTGCGCGCGGTACTGGACAGTATTTGGACATTCCAACGTTACTTTATTATTATTTTATATACTTCTAAAATTCAAACGCGGACGAAGTCGCAGGGACAATTATAACTTAACATTATATTTATACTGGTATAGATTGCTAAAGATATTTAATAGGTAATTAAGTTGATTCATAATATTATGTATTGGAAATAGTATCAACATTATAATTGCTGTTAAATCAATATCGATTTTATAGTTTTACCATTTTTCAAAGCGGTAGATTCCGTACGATGCCATCGGGGAAGGTACCACGGCCATTCATTTCTAGCGTGAACTTATTCTTGCATTTTTGTAACAAAAGATGTTATTGCTGGTCATCATATTAATCTCATTTGCTACGTCTACAATTTTATAAAAAAAAAAACAAAAAAAGTAGAAATATAAAGTTCAACATAATGTCAAATAACATAAATTATGATGTCAATTTATTTTATTAGTCTGATTTCAATAAAGATAATCGTTTAGAAATGCCAAAATGTAAATTCAATAATTAAATATCAATTTATATAATGATTATTATAACTTTCATTAATTTTGGACTTGAATAAGGTAGATAGATTAATGTGACACTAGCGTCGGTCAACCATTTCCCCGCTGCGCAGTCTATCCGTAACCACGGGCCATGCAACTTTGGGACTATTGGCAACTAAATGGCAAAAACCGTTAGTCGTGATTACCCGGTACATAGTAAAATGCGTGTAACTATCCTTACAATGTCATAAAAGATAAACTGTCTGTTAGTTTTGTTCTTTAACGTGGAAACTACTGATTTATTTTCTTAAAATGTTGTGCCTCTAGCTTATTATACGCTATGCATTATCATTCTGTATTATATTGGAACTGAACAGAGGCCAATATTAATTATACTTAACATAACCGCCTTTTAAGCAATTATACAAGTTACGAATTGCTAAGCAGTTTATAGCAGCATCTAAGCTAATATTAAGTGTACAAAGCCC
>DWON01006878.1:0-13454 GCA_018251015.1 Phocides pigmalion okeechobee
GGATACACATTATTGGAGGCGACCATCTTAGTCCTCAAGAGTAGGTACGCATCCGGGTCCATCTTTAAATAGAACTTCTGTTCTATTTGAAATTGAACGAGGTTGTCCGTGGGCTGCAGTGACCACTTAAAATCTTAATTTATAGTTTATACATTAACGAGCCTAAGTATTACATTTTTAATCCGTAATAAAATATTTTAAGAGATTGACTGAGCTGGAATGTACAAATATATTATAATAACAGCGGAATATTTAGGATACAGAATTCATTAAAATATTCATAAACATTTATTGTTAAGGATATTTTCTTGGTAGAAAAACTTTTATTGAAATTCTCCAGTCACTAGCATTGACATAATAGGCCACGTAACTTCCCTCAAGTTATAATTAAGCGCAAGGCATAGTTGAATGCTTGGAAATCTTATTATATTTTTGAATCAAGAAATGTACGTTCGAAGTAGGAAATTAAAGCCGGTTAAATCTTTTATTATAATTTACACTGTGCTCTGGAATATCTTCAATTTCTGTAACAGTTTCATTCATACAAATGTTATTTATACAAGATTAAATGTGATTAAAAAATTAAGAGGAAAGTAACTGACTTGTGCAGCTAAGTACTATGTACAATTATAGTACTAAGAAAGGAATTTTGAAAATTCTACCTCTAAGGAAAAGGTTTAAAGATTGCAAGAAACTTCTTAATATATACTTCTACGTGAGCACACCCGCGGGAACAACTAGTAATATGTCGTCGCGGGTAACCCAGCAGTCTCTATTCGGTTCTGACAAGCAGATGGATTCCGATACGAACCCTAACTAAACATCTAAATGAGGGCATAGGGTTTTTGTTCTGGGTTTGAGAGCTTGTGTAATGTGTTTGCGTGTGTCCATGGGAATGACCACACGGTGACATATGGAGCAGACTTTGTATTTAAAAAAAAAACGATTTAAATTCATAACAATAGAACTACGCTATGTAAGGGTTGCTTGCCTGTAAAGTGGCATTGTCTATAGGAGTTAATTACTTTACATTTTGATAAAATGTTAATTACTTTCCGTTTTGATAAAACTGTGTATTATTTACAACGTCACTTTATAGTGAAATACAATTATTTCAACAACACATGATCAATACACTGACCGATGACGCAAATGAAGTTATTATTATCAGATATTTTTGAGCAAATTTTAGAGTTAAATAAAAAATACTATAACTAGGTATTCTAAGGTATTTACATTTTGTTTACTTATTCCTTGGATATAAAACAACGAGCTAGAAATCAATAAATCTTGCTGCGAGACGGGTATTTGAATTTTAAATGAGCTGGAGCCGGACTAACGCTTTGAAAAGTGCACGAGAATCCGTCCAACAGTTTACATGAAACAACAACACCTAATTGATATTAATGCGTCCAGTATACATACAACTAAGTATATGTTTACCAAATCATTATGTGTTTGGCTTTCTAACAAAACAATTTGTTATTCTTACTTTAATTCCTTATAACATTATTATTTTAATTAAAAACGGGAAGTTGATAAGATTTAAATTAAATAACGTAGAGATGCGAAATATAGAAACTATCTAATAACCACGCATTATAATGAGGTACCACTATGGGATTCAAAAGTAGATTGCATCAAAACGGAGAAAAGGTCTTTTTTACGTCGCGTTATTTTGAATTAAGAGCGGAGCGAAGCATTCTAGAGATACTTTGCTTCCCACCTATTCGAAAAACGAACTTTTGTTCCCGGATAACAGGGAGAAAAGTAGTAAATTTCTGCTAGACTTTCACACACGGCAGAAATAAGTTTAGAATTTTGAACATGCATGTAGTAATTATGTATTGAATAATAAAAATCTTGTATTATTGATTTAATAATTATTATATAATATCATAGATTTAATAATTATTTCTACTTTTATTTACAGGACAAACCTTACTATACCCGTGCCTTATTATTTTTTATTAACAGAACTTAATTAATTCTAACATTATATTATTTATTTAATTTTTTTATTATGAAAGAGTAAGAAACGGGCATGTAGGCAACCTGATGTTAAGTGGTCCCTGCAGCCCATGGACCACCACGTCCAATCTCAAATAGAACTGAAGTTCTATTTAAGGATGAACGCGGATGCGTCCCACCTTCCAACCACACCTCCCCAATCGAAACACAATATATAAAGAACATGTTGGTTTACGGCGGGTTATGAGAGTGACGGTGCCGCCGCCCCGGACCAGCTCTAACGGCACTACCGCTTTTAAAATTAATAATATATTTACTTAAATAACTCGTACTTATATTGTAATTTTTAACACTGGAATAAAAAGTCAAGAATTCAATACGAAATTGGCAATCTTCGTCTTATAAAAAAATGGGTAATATTGATATTACAATAATATTTCAAAAGTACACAAAATATTCAAATATAAATAAATGTTTACATTTTATCTACTACTTTTATTTCCAAATAACACTTTAATTTTTGCATGTTCTTTGTATTTATTTTTCTCACGGACTATAATAAAAAGTAGAGTCTATGATTCGGGAGCAAAATTTCTACTGCCCTCGAGTGGATTTTATTGAATCCTTTGCTACACTCCTATTTCAGAATCCTTCGCTCTAATACGGATTCAATAGCGCTCCTGCCGTAAAAGAAATACTTTGCTTTACTGTGACACAATCTATTATTTACCAATGCATCTATTCTGTGATCTACTACAAGATTACTTGGAGTTTGACAATATTGGAGTTATTTTATTATTCAGGAGTAAGATCTAATAGACGAAATGCCTGTTCGTTATATAAAGGACAACAAATTTTATGACAATAAGAGTCATGGATGATGAACTAAAGAGATTATGAGTTGTACGGTCGCTTCTCTTCGTAGAGTCATGTTATTTATGACACTCTTAACACTGACTGCGGCGCGGATATACATATATGATCGGGTCAGTATTGCGGGAGGCGACCCTAAACTGCAGCATATTTGATTAGACTGAAGATACGCCGACAAATTACTGAAATATTGTATTTTTTAGCATCTGTGTATCATTTATGAATACACAGACGTAATGTCCTCTCCTAGTCTTGTAATGCCGAGGTAAAAATAGCTCTTTTTTTCGCCCGTAATCCTTACAAATTTGTCCGTGCCACACAACAATGTTGTAGCCGTAGGGAAAGCGCCTAACAACGATATAAAATCACAATAACTTTAATTTCATTCAAAACATCGTATACAATAAGTAACGAACACGTTCGAATGCCTCCGTAAAATTGTAACATATCACAGGTAAGCACATAGGCGTATTTGTCGAGGACTTGTACGCACGTGTTTATAAAGAGGCGCTTCTGACGGAGAGTGGTTTCATTCCAGCATTCTGTACCGGGGCGCCTCGCACTAAGTACTGCGCATTTATGCCGGCTTAATGAAGTTTAAAGTTTAATCGTAATTTCAGGAACTTATTTACTACCGAATATACGAGTAATTTTACACAATTTAAGTTTGGTTTTATGAACATGAACGGATGCAACGTGTCAAGTATAGTTTAAAGTACAAGAGAGCTGTTACAAATGAAATATAAATATTTTACTAATATAAAAATACTTGTGGTTTCTTGTGATTTCACTTTCGTAGAATTTGAAACTAGATGATTTTTAATTTAAATTGGTGAGATATGAGTCTGTACGTCATGAAAATTATTTTAATGTGTAATAAGGGCATAGTCTATTATTTATAAATTATGGAGATTTTAACGAGCCATTGAATAAATAATTAAATTAGGTTTTAGAGCAGTTTCACGCATTTCTTCGCAAAGAATCTCGTAATGAATTATAGAGTTATAATTTCAATTCGAAAGCCTTTGCATATATTCAAAATTATGTTGGTATTAGAAATTAATGAGATTTACATATGACGTAACTGTGCAATGTATTATATTTTAGTGTACTCTGAAATATTAATAGACAGAGATTTAACGTTCAGTAGTATAGAAATAGTCTAACTCAGACAAAGTCTGCACACAGGCTTACTAACAGATAAAGTTCATAAAGTAGTTCTAAATCAAGGAGGTCTAAAGGATTCAATAAGCTAAGAACATTAGATAAGTTGTTAGTGGGCAACTAGCTAACTTCTAACTTTATCCCTCACATGTAGCCGTCAGTTTCGGTAACAATATACGAAGTTCTGCGAAGATCCGACTTACTATCGATAACCCCAATTCGTAACATTAAACTATAAGATACAGAGCATACTAATTCTGTAATGAGCTGGTGACAGTGTTCAAGATCTATTGATAGCACCATGTAGTAGGTATTATAAGAATTCTTTCTACATTCATACTCTACGATTCTCTATGCCGTGGGTGTCATATACAAGCAAAGATGTCACAGGGCGGCAGTGCTAATTTAACATCAAGTGATCCACATGCTTTAATGATACTTACATAAAACAAAGTGGTTAGGTTTATAAACAGGGTTATTTGGTATATCTCAATACGCCCGGCATTCAGCAACAGCAACAGTACTAAATCAAATTAAAACAGATTTTGAATGAATAGCATAAAGCATATAATTGATAGCCACAATGATGCCGCTTCAGGCGAACATTAGGGAGTTTTATAATAATATATATAATTAAATTACTGTAGTTGGTTTGAGTCCACGTGGTTTATATGTAAATTATATGATTGGTTACAAACAATATTTTTTGTTAATAATAAAAACAGTACATACTGTTTATAAAAAAAAACTGTCCGCTAATGCAGTGTAGAATAAAACTTAGATTGCACTCATCAGATTGTTAACTATCTTGTTTTTATTTTATCTTCGATTCCATTTAAACCTTCAGTACGTACAAGGCAATTATCACATCATTCTGTTTCATGTGCGGGGCGAGGGGCGCGAGCCTGTCTGCAACTTCTAATTGTTTTATTGCGGTCTCGTCTCTAGCGAACTGTGAAATGCCCGTTATTGAAGGAAACCGTCCACCTATAAAATATTATTGCACTTTATATAATAGACATTAAATAGTCACTACTCTTTGTAGTTGCTTGAAACGTCTGAAGTTAATCACAGAGCATACGTCACATATAGGTAAAATTAAAATAATATATACATGTGCCAATCTACGCACCAGAAAAAAAGAAAAATAAATGATAGTTAAAAAAAACTAAAAAACACGCTTTTATAAAAAATCCAAATAACAAAGTAAAATTACATGGCAATATTTATTTTTCTTATTTATATTTTTTTAATTGGATTTTTTTATAAAAGCGTGTTTTTTTAGTTTTTTTTTACAATTATTTATTTTTCATTTTTTTTTATATTATTGCATTGTCATCCGTCCATGATATGTGTGCAAAGTTTCAAATTAATCAGACTTCAGGAAATTGGTGAAGATTATGCTCCATTAAACGTGTTAAAAATGCTGCCGAACCTACTCGTATGTAGAGACATTGCCGCTAAACCAATTTTCTTGGTGGAAAATTTTCAGGCCATGCTTTCGGAAAAAAAGTTGCTCTAAACATGAAAAAGCAGTAATATTTGACACATATTGGGTTGGTTTTACTATTTAAGACAACCCAAGCAAATAAAAAAATCATCATTACACACACAAATTCTTCACACACACAAAATGTGTGTGTCACAAAATATTTTTTATAGCCAAACTGATGTTACTTTGTAGTGTTCTAAAACAACCTTGACTATTTAAGCTTGACTTAGGCTTTACCCCTACATAAATTCAATCACAGATGCCTTGTTAAGGATTAAATTTTTATTTAAGCTAATCATTTAATTCTAAGCTGACGAAATTCAAAACGTGTTCTAAAAGAACAACGATGGAAACATGAAGGAAAACTTAACAAAGTAACCGACCCAAGAGGTTTTTTTAAGTAACAAATATTGTCGAGTACAGCTTCTGTGATCGTTACAGCAGTGTCATTTGTAGCCGAGCGAGGGGCGCGCCCTATCTACAGCTTGTTACGTTTTTATTACGGCATCCGTCTGGCATAAAAACTGTTCAAAATATCTTTTGCAAGATATTAGTAGAGAGTTCCTAGATCTTAATAACGATCTTTAAGGTAAGCTTCGCTGTCAACAAACTACTGTCAATTTATTATTTTAACAAAACAATTTTAATCAAACAGTGACTTTTTAAATTTGTATAACACAAATGTATTATAATATGTTTGGGGTTGACTATTTTCTAGCTTTTATTTCATATCCATATTGTTTTATCAAATATCATTGTTTTTATTAGTCTTCTCTTTTGATTTGCATTCGGTGCTAAAAAAATATATAATATGTACAATTTGCACACGCGAAAACAGTCTGCAGTTCGATAAAAATAGCTTTCCATTTCAGAATTTCAATACCTCAATTTATGACTAATTAATAATCAGACATCAATTTATAATGAAAACATTTATTACTAAATTGAAAATTGATGAAATATGGCTTATTGAAAATTTTAAAACACAAAAAACCTGCAACTTTTAAATACAATGTGTGAATGACAGCGTGAACCGCTGGAAGATAAAATGTTCAGCGGCGCGATTAGAGAAGTTTTTACGGTATTGTTTCACAACTGGTAATGTTCAAACTTGAAGAGTTATTACACAGCATTAGCAGAATGCTTCTTGCATCGTTCTGCTCACAAACGTTATAATAACGAAAGCATTTGCGAGTTTTGTTTTTAGGAAAGCATTACTTTTTAATCGTGATATAACGTGCGCGGCATCATTTGTTTTTCCATGTTTCAGTTTAATATTACCCTTGTAATTTCCTTTTAAGTTCTCTTTTCATAAAAGTTAACGGGTCTTCCTCAGTACATCCCTTTCCAAGATTATCTCCTTCAGAAAGGAAAACCTTTTTAGATAGAAAAAGATAGTATGAATCTCGAAAAAACGCTGTTTTTCTTTAATTCAAAGATTTCAATTTTATCAATTAGTACATCGGATAATAAATCTTTTTTTCACTAAACTCAATTTAGAAATTCACATACATTCAAAATACGTAGTCCCTTTTGGGAATAAAGATTCAAGGCATTATCTGAATCTCTGCTAAGTATTATAATAACATAAATAAGTTTGTAAGACGTTTTTAAAAATAAGGACTCAACCAAAAAGGAGGATCATTAGTTGTTAGCCTTACCCAACCGTAAGGTCTAAACAATTTCTTTGTGATTTTCCCGGTAAATCCTAGGGATTTTTGTAAGCCCACTGATCCCCATTTTGTATGACAACAACAATGTACTTTAATGTTTTAGTTTTATTTGGAGATAAATAACTACTTACTATTAATCAAAGACGTAGAATTATTCAAAATGGAAATAGATTAAATCTTAGTCCCAAGTGACCCTTGAAATGTTTGAACAACTTAGGGAAAGCGTCCCAGTAATTTAGGCGGTTGATCGGATGCAATATTTATTGCTTTTCTGTCTGTCAAATTAACGGCGATCAAATGCCTCAAAGAAACCCTTAGGGTAGGAAGAAATATATCTGAAATATCGGGACAAAGCATCACACGCGCAGTTTGCCTGAATTGGAATCGTGAAAACGTAAAATTTGCACCTATTTACAAAAATATGTAAAAAAATAAACCTATGTAAAAAAAGTAACGTATGATGCCGTCAATATCTTAATATTTACACTGATAAAAGTTTGCAATTCGCCTAATTTATGCCAAAGTGTGTTAGATTTATTATATTATAGCCGAAAAGGAAATTATACCATGAAATTCGGAGAAGTTTTGTTGTCTTTTCGTTACTCAGCTCGATGTCTGTTTTCAATTTTAATTTCGAGACCGGTATGCCGATACGGACAAGTGGTTTGATACAAAATGAACATCGTTTTTAATCATGGAGTTTAAAATTAGTTCCCTTTGAGGTGCTGCGTTCCTCTCTCTGAGTTTTTTCAAAAGGAATACCGACAAAAACCTGTAACAATTACACGGAATAAAATATAAGGAATACAATATTAAAAGAATTGAAACCATTCATCGTACCGCTTTGCTTTGTTTGTGTTGAAATGGCAGTACGTAGAGAGATTTATTATACGTTTAATGTCGTATATGAGTTTGTGTGTGATAAGACAATGGGCTGGCAAGATATACAAAAGTGCGTCGGTTTCAAAAAAGTATCAAAGCTTGAGATATTATCTTCAAAAAATTACTTGAAATTTGAGACAACATCAAATTAACTAATATTTACACTATACACGACTAAAATATTTCATCTTGTACTTGAAGGTAGGTAAAAAAATTGCTTTACCTTGCACACATGAAATGCACTTTTGAAAACTATGTGCGTTTGAAAATTAATTAAGTGCTAAGTTCAATGATGTTGAGAAGCTTCGTTGGAAAATTTTCTTGTGTTCATTTGCCTATAAGGTGACACTCTTAGAAAAAAAGCAAGTATATAATATATTATTGATTTCAAGCGGAACACATTTTCTATTGCAATTACAATCAAATACTTTACACGAAGTAAGTCAAGTATGTCGATGGGAAATATCGATCACTCGTATGCTACTTTAATTACAGTTACATGGAAATTAAATAAAATTTTAATTAAAAAACAAACAAACAAACAATTAAAACCTTTTTTGTGTCCCTAGTTAGACTATACTTATTTCTCTATACATTTTCGTTATTTCACTTTTCTATCGCATACTGGGTAGGTATGGAATACAGAAACTAGAGCTGTTTGTGGGGCCGAATACGTAATGAGTTAGTAAGTGTATTGAGTGGAACGTTTCGTATAATACCAGTCGTACGAACATTGCGTATTGTACAGTCTAATATAAATAAAACAGGTTAATGTATTTGTAGTTTTCTCCCGTAACCGCAGTTGCGCCATGATCACGAGCCATGCATCTGATTCGAAATATCGGCAATCAAAAATAGTTAATCGTAGGTACGCGGTACATAGTACAAAAATAGATATAATTTGTAGGTGAACACTTTCAGGAATTATGAGTTATAAATTGAAATTTATAAATAAAATACATCTCGGTTTAAGAAATACATAATTAAATTAACGCCAGAAACATATCTTTCCGGCTTCACGAGGGGAATTGTATTGAATATTGAGGTATTAACTTAAATGATGACTATTGTGACTATAAATAGATTAATTTTATTAGTGTACCTACTCAATTACCTGATTGTACGTATCACAGCCACATAACTTCATAACAATTCCGGTAATTTAATGAACAGTATTTTTACGATAACTGTTTAGAACAATATTTATTAACTGTTGTAGTTTCAATGCAATCTATAATATTATGCTTCAACGCTCAATAACTTACTGCTCTTCTATTCCACTGGCCCTCGACATTGTTCATTAGCTCTCCAATTTGCTTTGTATCTTTTCTTCGAAAAGCTCCTGCTCTACATTTTATAAAGATAAAAATCTATTCTCTAATAAAATAATGGGAAAATAAGTTGCATGTACATAGCAAGCAACAGCTCAGTGGTACAAATATGGGTGTAACAAAAAAAATTGGGATAATTTTATGTAGTATGTAATGAATATAGTCATATTTAAAAAAAGACACAGCGTACTGTTAAAACGATAAACTTTATTTATTATTACCGTAAATTCGAATAATATTCAAGTAAATAAAATAGGTATAGAAAGTTGGACACATAAAACCTTTGTATTAATTGACTCTATGATTCAAAAGTTATTCAAGTATCGAATCAAAAATGACGTACTCTAATGAAATTTTAAATACCTAATATTTAAGTCAACATTTGGCAGGGTTTCCAAAAATGATGGGTTTTTTACAATTTTACAGGGTTTTGACATATGCTTATATTATTCTAAGCTCTACGTAATTTATGAACAATAATTTGAGCAAAAGTTATTTATGTAGATACAAGGTACTCCGCAATTAGTAAATAACATTATAACCTCGTTTAATTCAACGTAAATTACTAGATCAGTTCTGAAGCTTGTGTTATACATGTATACGTGGGTCGTGATTGATAAAAAAGAAGGACAATCTGTGGTCATGGACCATCATCACTCAATCAATCGATTATACGTCCTTGAGTTACACTAGTTTAGATATTACTGAATAATTGCCGGGTATCTTGTATGTATATATTTTAATATCAGGGAATAATGTATGTTAGATATAATCTTAATGATTACAGAAAAATGTGTTGTGCTCCTTTTTTACTTACCAATAAATATTCTTTACAATCATCATTACGGAACGGAAACCGAAATATGTTTTTATATTACTACTTATTAATCCATTTATACCTTTATGGGATATAAAGTAAAGTATCATGTATACTCAATTTTACTATATTGATATAGCAAATACTTTGAACAAATTAAAAGGTAATCCTGACTGACAGATATACTTGAACGTACTAAATTAGCTATTTGTTTATCATTTCATAAAATAATAATGGATAAAAATATCAAATCATATTCTACTATTTCCATAAATCGTTACATAAACGTTATAAAAGAATTACTATAGTTATTATAACGTGCACGTCTTATTCAACCGAAGAATAAAAGAGTACCTAAATATCAAACGGCCTCCTTATTTTATGAATTTAAAAACTGATTTTAAAAATACTAAGTGTGATAATAAAGTTATTTTTATATTACAATCATTATTGTTCATATTCTTATTAATCAACTCCAAAATATACTCTTAACCATATAAATACCTATTTAAGGTAACCATCTACTATTACAATGATCAAAGAGTCACTTGTAATGGACACTATTTTATTCGAGCTTGATAATTGCAATAAACATTATGACTTACACTCACATTACTCATGTTTCCCTACAAAGTAGAATGGTGTATCAATTTAATTTGTAATTAAATAATCATGACGTTGTTGTACCTCTAATGATCATTTGAGTGAAATTACAAATCGGTCTACTTTGTTCCCTTGCTTATACATATATGTAGGTCAACGCTACTAATAAATTTTAATCTCTTAATTTTTAAGTAATATTTTTTCTATAACTAAATTTGAAACATTTGGCGTTAATATATACTATGTAGAAGTTCTACGCCACAGTATACAAAGATATAAAAGGTATTGTGGCAAGTAAATTTATATGCACAAGTATTGCCTTATTTTCATTCGCTGGCAGAAATGAGCTCGGAGCGGCGGGCGCAGCTGGGATTTGCGGCTTTACATCTTCAAACGAGCCGCTTCCTTCACTCTCATCTTCGTCGTCGTCTGGCGGCACGGTGGCTTCGTGTTTAAGAGCTTCGGCCCGGGGAGCATTTATGTTTTCAAAAAGTTTCGGGTGGATTGTACTTGAACTTACTATGGACGAGTCTGGAGTATTCGTTTTCACTTCCTTTACAATTCTCGTTGTAATGGTGTCATAGAGATTAGCCGCAGTGGTGTTATCAAATGTAATTGAATTTATGAAGAGCTCTGTCAGACCGGTAGACTTGTTATCCGCCAAATTTGTATCTGAAAAATTTAGTAGCTCATTCCGTAGCTCACGGGAGAAAGGTGCATTGCAAAGATGGCCGGCGCAAATGCAGGTCATTTCGTATGTATCTTTTGCTTTCCGTATTAATTTGCAAGGAGTTTGGCTAGCAGCTGCGCAGGTCAGCACCGATCTGTAATCTGTAGGAATGAAAAAAACATCGTTTTTATAAAATTGAAGCAGTAAAAAGTATTTAATTTAGTAAATGTTAAGTGGGCTCTCCGATCATCAATAGATATATGTAACCAACCACAAATAAGAGTTATAATGAACTATCTTATGCGTCGCTAATTCTATGGTCTAAGTTGTAACACCTTATATCGAAGCAGATGGTTATGCTTACATACGGGTATGAGGTCTTTTAAAACAAAATTACAATGTAAACTTGATAAGCTTTTTAATAGATATCTGCAATTTATGTAAGGAGATTATCTTTCCAGAATTGAACTACGAAGAGTTATACAGATGTATATTTCCTACGAAAAAAATGAAAATGGGAAAGTGCCTTTCATATCTTTAAAATGTAACCGCCAATCCGTATCTGTCCGAAGCACTTGTACAATCTTAGCAGAGATTTACTTCCCGACTATTTTTCAGGAACCCTTTATTTTTCTCCCTTCCAGTACAATCGGGCCAAGTTTATTGGCACTCATTTTAACGTCTTATACGAAAAGGTTCTCAGGGGCCCTTGTAACCATTAATCCAACTTAAGTGCACAGTTTCAAAATGTATTGTTCGAAGATAAATCTCTGATAGATAATATTGATTAGGGCCAAAGTAAATATATTAAATATACAAAAAAATAAAATGTTCAGAGAAGCAGATGACAATAGAAACCAGGTTAACCTTACACGACTACTATATATGTACATGTCGTATTACACGTTAATGAAAATGCTATTTATGAGGTACGTGTCATAAATAGACATTTTTGGTTTTACAGGTTTTATTATTTACTTTCCACAAAAATTTGAATCACCATATTAATATATAAGAATGCAATAGGAGTTCGTATCAGATCACAGATAACTTACTAACATTGGGAAGCAAAGTGAAACGCATAATTTAAGTGTTTATTTACTACACTCTTTGAACCAGAACATAGCAAAGTTATTTTTTAAGCATAAGTTAGATATAGATGAGAAGAAATGGATGGAACTGGCAAAGCTCTAACCATGGAAAGAAAGAAAAGCTCTGTGTTTACCCCAATTCAAAACCCCTTGAAAAACCTTTTAAAATAAGTGGTAAGATGAAAAATATGTTACTAAAATGTTTTATAAAATCCTCAAAATCTGATAATTTGTGTGAGTTATTTCATCGAATCTTGAGTAATAACTTACCAGGCGAAACTGCAGTCGTGGCACAATACGGTAGATCAGCCGTACACATGGCAGGCACCAGGTCCTCAAGCAGTGCACAGTCTGTCGCATTGGGGGTGCGCGGGCAATGATAGCAGCGCTGAGGTTCCACATCTGTGCGTGGAAATAATTATTTTAATTTACAGATAGCTTCATTATAAATCAATCACCGTTCCACTGGTGGAAACGGATCTCCCATCAGAATACGTGAGAAAGTTTCGGAAATAATCTAACGCGTTGGCCAAGTGCGCATTGGTAGTCTTTACACATCTTGTGGAACTAATGAGGGGCTCCTGGCAGTTAAAACAAGTGGTAGTTGATCGTTACGCACGTAAATTAAAAATCAGAGGTCCATTTCGAAATGGCAGGGATTCGAACCACGAAACTCCTTGTGACAGACCGGAATCTTAACACTAAGTTAGTTTCGATTTTTGCGTTAAACAGATTCATTTGATCAAATTAACCTTTAATGTTTAACGTCTATTTAAACTTAAAGATTTCCGTAACCAAGTAGTTTTTTACTTATTAATTTTTTTTTATTAATACAGGCTCGGTGATAGCACAGTTACAATAGTACATTTTGGTAAAATATTATTTTT
>DWON01006879.1:0-13453 GCA_018251015.1 Phocides pigmalion okeechobee
AATAAGCGGACTTCACTATATTATTGACCATTTTTGTAATTAACCTTATTCAACAAATAAATAAATTGAATTGAAAAAAGATGAAATTAAATGGGTTTCGTTAATGCCATTTCGTTAGTAAATCCTTAAAAAAGGAGCAAGGAACTCCCAAATTATGTATAATATTTCTAAAAACATAACACAAATTTTAAATAGTTTTAGCTATAGTTCGACCGAAACATGTAATTCTTGTGTTTTGGCGGATGGTGTGGTTACAGCTACAATTACAATGGAGGCGACCTTAGTCTTGAAGAATAGTAACTCTTTAAACGATTTATTTCCAGCCGATTTAAAAAAAATCACGTTTGATCATAGCCGCCGATGACAAGAGGGATAGTTCATATCTCACGCAGAGAATTGCGATCGTTATTCAATACAGGCATGTGGCTAACATTCTTGGCAACATGGCGCATGACACGGGTTCCCTTTAGATTGTTTAGGTTAGGCTTTTATTATGTATTTATTAGTTTTAAGATCTATCTACTATAAATCTGAATTTAAAGTGATATAAATAATTTTCTCTTATAGATCAATAATATATTTTGTTTTTTATTGAGTACCGAATTCAGTTCTCCAAAAAGAGTTGGATCTATATCACGGCCCTTGAATAAGCAGCGACGGACAAACGCATTATTTATGTATTGAGGTGTGGAACTAATGTTAGCTAGAGGCAATCCCTAAGGATCTAAAGGATATAAGATTGGGATTTGGATTAGTTTTCTACCGTCTCTCCGTCACGAGTTTGGTACTATGCCTACTCATAATCCGCTGTAAAATGACTCTTGTTTCGGTTGGAGATATTCGGTTGCCGGCTACATTTACAAGTGAGGCAACCACCCTAGTCCTCAGTTGTAACGCATGTACCTACTAGCTCAGATAGGACTTCATTTCTGTTTGAGATTGCTTGGTTGTCTATGGGTAGCGACTATTTAACTTCTGTTGGCCAGCACACTCGTATACTCTTCTAATTTAAAAATACTTTTCATAGTAGTAAATTCCTTAGTTGTCACTAAATTTTAAATTATTGTTACTACGTCTTACCACGCTATTCTAGTACACTTCTGACATTAGAAATATATTTTTAATATTTTAATATTTAATTGTCATTTCGCTTTAAATTATTCTCATTGCGTATAACTTTAAGATTGATATCAGAAACCTTAACCTGAATATTATTTCAAATTCTGAATTTGCGTGCAATATCTATGAAATTCCTTTCAATTTCTGACAGGTAATAATGTTTGTTATGGCCCATCCTAGTACTCAGATCGAGGCTCATACGACCTCGTTTGATGCAAAGGACGTTTTGAGAAGTTTCCATTGCCACACGTCATTTTACGGTTGAGTTTGTAAAATCTTATGATTTATCAAGTTAAACGTAGTAAAAGTTATACCAACAAAAAAAAATTAACCACTAAAGAATCACTTAATACAATATACCGCAATTCTATTTTTCATTCATTTTATCGAGATGATACTGATATGAAATTGAATAAAATTTTTTGTACAATTTTGCTTTTTAATTTATTTTTTATATTGACAAATTTAGTTATTTTATTCAAAAAAATACTATTTCAAAATTTTGTATTCAATGTTCTACTTAAAATAACTATTCCATTCTTGCCATATAAAATGCAAATAAAATTTTAGTAATATATTTAAAATAATATATAATAACATTAAGCAAATTATAAATGGTTCCAAAAAAGGAATGTAGATTTCAAATTACATTTTACTCAAATATGTTAAATTACAACAAAAAATGGCATTTTAAAGTTTGTCTTAGATCGTAAAATTTAATTAATTAGGTTGTTTTGTCATTGGATTTATGAAAAAATATCACTGTCAAGTTTTCTGTTTTTTTTTTTGTGTGAGAAGAGTGTCAAATGAGCGTGCAAACCACTTGATGTTATGCAGTCGTAACCCATAGACATCCATGTACAACCACAAACACGACCGAAATCCGAGCTCGAACGTAAATACTTTGTTACTCCTGAGGACTAAGATGGTCGCCTCGCTTTGGTGTTTTATGTTAATCATAGGGCATTACATAGATTCACGATTTGGATAACCGTTCCTATTATGGAAACAAGCCGCTGATTAGTCACAGTACAATCAGGCATTTGCAAAAGTATTGCTATCAGAAGTTCACGACTGGCCGATTATCACACGACCGGGAACAAGCCCACGTCATTATATGACTACATCACGAAACTGGTGACTAACTTGGTATTCTGTTCCCATGTAAATGATTACAAATTGTAATCGTGTAATGTATTCATTTTACGTCTTGTAATAATTCTTCGGTGTCAGATTAGCTGAAGAATAGCCGATATCTGCATTGGTAAACAGCCTATTGAGATTTAACTGTCAACGCTGCGTAGGTGTATGCCAGGGAATCAACCTGGGTCTTTTACTTTTGTTACTCGATTTTAAACTTTATAGGAATCATTTATAGCCTCTAATGGCTCGTAATTGCTATCGATTGAAATGTCAACTCAATACTATTAATTTTGTAAGTCAGACTAGTTCGTACAAGAACAGTTTTACAACGTGTACGCGTGTAAGTATTTCCGTTAACAAGTAAATTCGATGTTTGTTTTTATCGCTGTGATTACCGTGAAGTAACTCTACTAGTGGCAATGTTTCTCACGGACCTGCTTGGCTATCAGTTGCTAAATATCTCACCATTTATCCTATGAGGCACTTAAAATTAATTTGTAAGTAGGTACAGTTTGATGTTTTTGGAACATATTATTTGACTACTTTTATTTGACTTCAGCGTAGAAATAAGGTTATGATTTTGATCAGTACGTATGTATGTTTATTCGATTTCTTCTCAATTTTTGAAGTACCTACTTATTATTATTTGGCAAATAATTATAAGTTACTAAAGTTATTCAGAAGATGAATATCTTTGGAAGCGTCTAAATTGTCTGCTGGTAAAAACGTGACGTCACATTAAATTGAATATGGTGCCTTCTAGAAGACAAAGTCATGAATTAAAAAAATTATGCTATATTAAATGTAAATTGAAAGCGCTACATAAGTAATTCAATTATAATACAAAGCTTCAAACCCGAGGGTTGTACAAAGGAAAATCTGTTTTTTTACAGTTAGATTTTACTATTAGCAACATAGTTTCTGATTTGTTGCATAATTATAGATAGATAAACGCCTTTTTGCAAAATAATAAAAAGCTTGAAGTGCATTAGATTTTGCAGATACGTGTATATGACTTGAGGTACACGATATGTATACATATATATGTACAGACAACACAGACAGTCCATATAACGTGGTAATTAAACACGATTTCTTCTTTTTATTTTAATTTTATTTATTTCCTTTGATATAAACGTCGTACTGGAAACATCATCTACATTCTATATCTAAATACACGCATAATCATTCCTTCTTTTTCACTCGATATATTTATTTCACTTAGTTAGTCATGCATCTCATATATTTCAAATTTGTTTCAATTAAAATTACTTATTTCAATGAAAGTTATTTAATTAGTGTAATACAAAATAAAATGCCCATAGCTCTATGATCCAAATTTCCTTACATGACAATCTTTTGTGTTGCACAATCTTTATCAAGCAGACGTTCAACAATCATGTACATTTCTATATGTGTTACTTATGTATAAAGTATGTTGCGGGTACGGTCTCAGGTGCTTAATTGCGCATGAGCATTGCCTGGATTCATGACTCGGATGTATTTTCTATTAGCTATGGAATAATCTTGTCACGTTTATTCATAGTTTTAAGATATACATTATTTTATTTTAAACGGTTTTATTGTAGACTCTTAGTGTACATAATAGCTTCCTATTAATTAATGCGAATCGTGGAGATTAGATTATTAGGTAATTTGTCAGAGAAGTTATCGCAGATCCCGTGTCTGGTCGAGCGGTAGATTAATTTCTTGATTAATTGAAACGATTATTGTATTTGCTCATTTAGAACTAATATGACAGGAATGCAGTTTACCTGACGTCAAGTGGTCATGTAATGAGAACAATTTATCATAAATTCGCACTTAGTTGCATTGGATTCGCGATATTTGAGTCAATAAAACTGGTTTTTATTGAGGTGAAATATACGTGTAGTGCGCGTAAGTAGATTAAAAAAATATTAATATGTGTTCATTATTTTGATAGTGATGTCATGTTGCTGTTCGTTTTAAATGTTAAATTACGTAGATACCATTGATATGCAAGTATCTTATAACATAATTCAATAAACTAATATAAAATTATATCGTACACTACCTAACGCCATGTTTTTATGGTTTCGTAATTTTTAAAGTGATTTGTTATTTTGTAATTTACAAACTAGACTATCAGGATAGAAAGTAGCGTGTGTCTCTACTGTCAAGAGAATATTGATTTCGGTATGCTCGTAAAGACAGAAATATTTTTTATATCACGGAAAAGACAATCCATAAATTAGTAGAATAAATGTTTAAGTATAGTTTCTAATTTTTTTTCAAGCTATTAGTCCCACTTTTGATCGATGCAACCGGTGACGAGGGCTGGTTCATATCTCGCACAGAGAAGTGCGATTGCTATTCAACGCGGGAATGCGCCTAGCTTTCTTAAGACCATGCCGCATGGGCATGGTATCCTTTTAGATTGTTAAAGTTAGGCTTTTATTATAAATACTTTAAAAAATTTTCATTATTGTAAATGTATTTGTATATTCTAATTATAGTCAGAATATCTAATTGTATGTACATATATAAATTAAAATTGGATATCGTCGATTTATACGGACTAGATATATAATCATCAGTCTCTGAGCATAAAATATCAGTTGATGTAGATAGTAATCGAATGCGGACAAAGTCACGAGTCTCGTCTAGCGGCGAACTGGAAATTGTTCCCATGTTCTAATATAATTGATCATCCTCATGTCTGTCCGTACTTTGATTAACACGAGACGAATCACACCCTTTGACCCCATACTTGACAAATGACTTACATGAAATTTTGACTTCCCAGACCCTATACCGTATTTACCATTTTCAGTCTTATCACAATAGAGGAAAGTCTCAAATCAATTGCACCAACATGTTGACATAAACAAAAATGTTGATCCTCAAAACTCGTAGTTACAGCATACAGTTTTGAATTCTATTGATTGGAAATAGAATTTAATTTTGATTGATTTAAATCCTTCGAATTGGAATGCCATCTTGTTAGACACTTTACAGATGGCTAGATTAGATGTCTAAGTTTTATCAAGGTTCAGTATGTAATTAAATATCTATTCAATAAAAATCTACGTGTAAGATTGTAATGGTTAGAATTACGCGAGTAAAAAGAAAGTTGTAATTGATATCGTTTTAATTGCTTCATTACATCGACAAAGCTTTGATTACTATTAAAACTGCCATTTTGACATTTATTTAATAAACAAACGTGGGAGTTTATGTAATTTTTCCTCAGATATTTTATGGTCCTTCGAGCCGGATTTTCGGCTGGAACGGAATCTTGAAGGGCTGGTGTTTACTTGAGGTTCTGTACAGGTACTCAAAGTACAATATAGTGGAGATAGTAACCCATAATGGCTAACTAATTAGTAAATTTAATTCAATTTATAAACATTGTTAAAAATTTGCAGTTACGATGGAATTAAGTCATACATACTGATTCGTTTCATTTACTCTCCGTTCATTTTTTTCGCAACTAGAACAAAAAACTGCACCACAGGGGTCGAATTCTCAAAATATACATGAAATAATTAAAACAATAATTTAAATTCACAAACACTACGTCTTGCGTTGGAAGACAATTATCACTCGCGTCGCCAAACAAAAAACAGTCCGGTACGATAAGGCTGTGGTGGTATCATCTATCAATCTAACATCGCCTTGCCAGCGGGTGTTCTTATTATATTGAACTAGCGTTAACCTGCGGCTTTGTACGAGATATTTAAGCTAAGTCGCTTGCTTTCGAACTTGATATATGAAATTGAATGAGATTGCTTAACCCGAGACGACGATTTTTCAAACACTGTCTCTAGAAGCACTGCCTAATTCATAGTATTTTAAATGTAAGAGAAACTTCAGATGAAGGTTTAATCGACTTCTGTACGATTTCACTAATATATTGAAGTACGCTTCGCTTAACATTTAATGTTCTTTTCTCGGTCTATAAAAAATATATATCAATTTGAAAATTACTGGAGTGTGTACATGAACTTTCTGCTGTTAGAAAATCTGAAAAAAAAAACTCAATGATGGGGCCTAGGGACACGAAGCCGCGTGGTGCTAGTAAAACACAAAACGGTAGTACAAATACTTTTATAAGAGATATGGATATAAATTTTATGAAGCCTTATTCGTCCCATCGGGACATTTACGTCTACGTTTACGTTTACGCCTCAAGATTTGTGACTCGTGCGTGCCATTCGTAGGTAACAAATAACGAAACAGAATCGATCTCGTATCGATTGTCTCCTCCGCTATCGACTAGTCATTAAATCATTTCGAACCGAGATTGAGTCACGTATTAAACCCGGATAGGAGCTTCTTTCTAATTACCTGAGATATGTCAAACTTCGGTCGGCGGTAGATAATACAAGCGGCAGCGATTTTCATTTACGCGTTGTATTCGAGAAGCAGTTACTAAACGGTAAAACATGTTTGGTTAGGCTGAAAAAATACCAGCTACCACCTATTTTTTATTTTTTTAATGTGGGAAGAGTAGCAGATGAGCATGCAAACCATCTGTTAAGTAATCGCAGCCCATAAAATGCCCGTACAACCACAAACGCGACTGAAATTCCATCTGAGTTCGAACGTAGATACATTGCTACTCCTGAGGACTAAGATCACCTCGCTTCAAAGTGTAGCAGGCAACCGCCTGGCCAGGCACCTCTCCAATTGAGACATAAGTAATGCTTTGCGGAAGATTATGAGGGCGGCGGTGGAACTCCCGGTCGAACTTTATTTCTCCCACCTTTGAAGACTTGAAGCATACTTGCGTTTTAGTGGAAAAGTCTTGTAACCAGTTCAATAACCAGTGTTCAGTTATGAGGCGACACCATTAGTTATCAATAGTCATACAATTGCAATCGATTTGAGATGTAGTCCTGCTTTTATACTGAGCTTGTACAGATGTCTATGAGCGGCAGAGATAATTTGCCATCAGACGGACTGCATGCTTTGTTATTTCATATCATAAAAAACATATTAATTTAATACGCGTGTTATTTAAAAATAGTATTTATTATCAACACTATAAGTTTATTTTACAATGACAGGAACAAATAATTGTTTCTTACTTATAAAAAGGAAAAATGTGTGACGTTGGTTACGTTGAAACAACACAGGTGTTACTGTTTTTATGTCGTTCCAGTAAATTGTCGGATAAATGATGAATTTATAATTTAATTATAAACGTAAAGAGATAGTGGAGCAGGAAGCATAACGAATAAATACCAGAATAATAATTAGCAGTACTACGTAAGTTTTAAATTAAATTAAAATGGCATGTCTTTAATATGGTCTAAATTATTTTTACATTGGTAAACCACGTATTGCCCGTTTCGTTAACGACATATTGCTTACGTTGCAATATATTGGGACATCTACATTTTGCGAATTTTCAGTAACCAAGATGAAGATAACCAAGATGTGGTAGTAAAGTAACAATATGAATTTATTTTAACAACGATATTGAATGTATTTTTACAAAAGGTGGTAGAGCCGTTAGAGATCGCCCGCGGCGGCACCACCGCTACCCTCATAACCCGCCGTAAAAAAACATGTTTTTCATGTATTGTGTTTGTGTTTCGGTTGGGAAGTTGTGGTTGCCGGATACACATTATTGGAGGCGACCATCTTAGTCCTCAAGAGAAGGAACGCAACCGCGTCCATCCTTAAATAGAACTTCAGTTCTATTTGAGATTGAACGTGGTTGTCCATGGGCTGCAGTGACCACTTAACATTAGGTGGCCTGCATGCCCGTTTCGTACTCTATCATAATAAAAAAAAAAACAAAACCTACCGGTATAAAATTTTTCAAACTGCTGTTTAAATCTTTTTCAATTAATAATTGTTTCAATATATTTAATACATGAGCGTTATAGTATCTGTTTCTCATATAAGGACGATGCGTTAACAGTTCTAAAGATGTCTCATTTGTAAACAAGTAGGAAACCAGATATTAAACTTTATCGCAAGAATTGTTTCACATTCGAATGAACATGTGCGTAGCGGTATTTCCTATTGGTACCGTACCAAACACTAACGTAGAAGTGCAAAAAGAGGAAGTAGTGCATTTAAAGGTACGAATTTACAATACCCTGCATTGGTGTTAGAACCACAGATCGAACATGTAGGTACCACTGTCACTCTGACAACCCGCTATGATGCAATATTTGTTTATTACGTTTAAGATAGACAGGCTGCCGCTTACTAACAAGCGCGGAAAAATCTTATTCCTCAGTAGTAGCAATGCATCTATTTTCGCTGTGAATATCCTTAGACGTTACAGACCCAACATCAGGTGGTCTGCATGTTCATTGTTACTCATAATATGACAACATTGAAAGTAACACAGTCGTTCATAACTTCGACCAAACGACGCGCTAGTCGAACGGCGCCAACGTCCATGTCACAACAAATTCGAGACTCCCCCGACCCAGTTCCCACAGCCGATAGTAGCTGTAGGCAACCGTAAATATATTGTTAATACGTTGTCTTCGACTTGTCGTCCGACCGAGACCGGTTGTGATGTAACCGAAGAGGATATTGAATCACTTTTTAAGATGAATTTTGTATAAATATTGCTTATGTTGTCTTGCTGCTTTGTGGGGTTTTGTAGTCAAGTTGCTCAAAAAGAAAGTTTGATAATTTCGCCTTGTCTTTATCTGTCTTGTCATCAGGTCGTTAATCTGTCTTTCCGTTTGCCCTTCTGTCCATTTGTCAATTTATTCGTTAGTCCGTCTGCTCGTTTGCTCATCTACCCATATGTTCGTCTGTCTGTCTATCTATCTGTCCGACTGTTTCTCTGTCCCTTTGACCCTCTGTCTCTCTGTCTATTCGTTTGTTTGTTCAAGACGTGACGTTCTTGATGAGACCAGACTAATATTGTTGTCAATATCGATTCATAATAATTTTACATTAAACATTCCATCAATATTTGATTCTTGCAACGCTAAAATTAACTAAATATTATATTATATAATAGTATATTTGCAATTTATAGCAATTGATTTTAATTGCCAATTAATCATTTTTGTTTCTTTTATTGTTCCTTTCTAGAAAAAATGTATCAATTATATTGCCTGTACTTCTGGTATTTCTTTTTGTAATGTAAAAGTGGCAAACGAACATGCAGTCCATTTGATAATAAGTGGTCATCGCAGGCCATGAACATCTGTAACCAACTTTCACACACTTTTGTAAAAAATACAAAAATTTCTTCACGCTGCAAATGAGTCCAGTGGTACTCTAGCGCTCGAACCACAAATTCAACTTCGCAAAAATAACCATAGGATTTTGTTTGTGTATATTTTACAATTATGAAAATCTTAAAACTAATTGTAATGCCGTACCCATGCGGCATGGTTCCAAGAACGCGTTGAATAGCAATCGCAATTCTTTGTGCGAGATATGAACCATCCTTTTTGAACCATACGATTGACGGAATAGAATTCATGACGACACATTCGTAGAAAAAATAAAACGTTAATGTCCATTCTACGGAATCAACAATTCTATGGAATTCACTATTGATTAGTGTAATGATTAATAAGATCATACATACATTAATCATTAATTGAAGTATCATCCGAGCAGACCACAGTGCAAGCTGGACATAAGGAGATATTTATGTAAATTGTCATACATTGCACACCTGATGACAATTAAATGCAAATCAGATGTTTTTACACCATAAAAATGTCATACTCATCCCGTAACGGAATTAAATCTAGTCAACATGACGATTTGTTTATAAATTATATTATTTACTTCTGCCCACGTCTTCGACTGTACTTAAAATATGTTGTAATGTGATAGAATCTGACTATTTCCATCGAGGTGTCACAGATATATCTAATCTGATCTGATACTGTCTCAATGACATTCAGTAAGTGTATATTGAAATGTTAATAATATTAGAATTTCAATTAGAATTTTACCCATTTCTCACTTTAAAAAATTATTTTATTTCACTGGATGGGTGTAATGGTTTGCACATTGTATGGGCGAATAACTTTAGGTCTCAGAAAGTAACGCATTTACAAAAGGGCTCAGGCCGGCCTACAGTTTTATTTGAGGTTATATGTGGACGTTCATGGGTTCCAGCGACTACTTACCATCAGGCGGCATGCATGCTAGTTCGCTACTCTTTCACATAAAATAAATAAATAAATTATGTAAATAAATATTTGTGACATTTAAAGCGAGTGCAAAAAGTACAAACATGCAAACGTTTTATTTATAAAAGAAACATTCAAATTGATTGAGACAAAGTAAAATAAATAAATCACAATCCTCTCCGGCTAATTAACGAACGTTTTACGATGTCCAATTAAGATGAAACTTTAAAAAAATCATCTAAACACCAACATTTTGGACACACACAGATACGTACATACACGGGCACAAATAGACGTATTAGTAAAGGCCATTCCAATTAAAGTAATCGACATTAGCATAGAAATACGCGTTTCAAACCTAGTTTGGTGGATAGTTGCTGTGATGGCTTAAGTTATAAGTAATAACTCTGTAAGGTTGTATAAGAAGTAGATACATATGACTACACTCTATAAAGGTATCTATCCTAAAGGTGGGAGAACTATAGTTCGACCGGGGAGGTACCACCGCCGCCCTCATAATCTGCCGTAAAGTATTACTTGTGCTTCGGTTGGAGAGGTGCGGTTGCCGGCTACACTTTGAAGAGAGGCGATCATCTTAGTCCTCAGGAGTAGCAACGCATCTACGTTCCAGCTCAGATAGGAATTCGGTCGTGTTTGTAATTGTATGTGGATGCGTCTACTTAACATTAGGTGATTTACATGCTCGTTTGCTACTTTTCTCACATAAAAAAGGAGTAGAATCATATGAATATATATTTTTTGTATATAATTTTCATGGAAGAGTGCAACATATTATGTTTTACAAATAGCAAGCCACAAACTTATGTTAAAGGTCCTAATGGCTTTATAAGAAGTTGAATCATGTGAGTTAATATTTTTTTAATAATATCATTGTGGAATTTGTACATTTTATTATGTAACGGGTACTCACATTTACCACTCGATTATGGGCAATTAATTCATTAATAAAAGTTAAATGGTCGCTGCAGGTGATAGATATTCACATCCAATTGCAAACAGGATTGAAGTAGAATGAGGTTGAGAATAGGCTAAGATTTAACACGCCGTTACATGAGGAATAAGGTGTTCCCGTTTCTGAATGTAGTTGTCAATCATTTCTCTCAAAATGCTGCATGGATACAACTAGGATTTTGCCACCATCAAATTCAAATACAAAGAGAATATTAGAGAAGATTAGGTATATAAAAATGATTAAAAAATCCTGCATCTCTTTAGCTACACTGCTACATGTTATGACTTAAACTACGCTCCATCAATTCTTCGCTGATTAATGCTCGCGCGCGGTTTTCCACTAAAATTAAACAAATCCTGCTATTTTGTCACCGTCGTGACTTCGCCTTCAAGGCCGTTGGCATCATCAGCGTAGGGTTAAGACACCTCGACACAATATTTGTACATAGAAAATTTCTAGTTACGCGTGAGAACCTTTTTATTAAACAAAATAAAAGATTGTTTATCAAACTAAATAAAAGGTCGATTGATCTATTTAAGTGGACGGACGTTAGTTTTTAATCTGCGGATTGGCTCTGTGCTACATAATATGTTTTAATGTGTCAAATTTATAGATTAAAAATAGAAAAAAAAAAAGAAATCAATGGTCTATGTATATGAAAAAAAATGTGGTTGCTAGCTATTTCTTTGTTCTTATGATAAGTAAGTGTCTCAGTATACTTCAGATTTCTATCCTTATTGACGTGTGTTGTAGATATCCCGGGATACAGTGACCACACAACATCAAATGGCCTGCATGTTCTTTTGCTACCTTTCTTAAAAATAAAAAAATAATGCGACCAAATTTAAATGCAGTGGGACTCCCTGAATTTTCTTTTTTGTAGTGCATTTTAAAGTTTGATGTGTACTTATAGAGCGATTAATCATGTATACATCGAAGTGATCGACATTTTACTCTTTAGGCACAGTAACGGATTTACGTACGAATGCAGAGAACTTTACATCCGTTTGCGGTTGCATATGATGTCCATGGGCTGTGGCGTCTACTTAACATCAAGTCGCTTAAATGCTCCTTTCTTACTCTTCTAAAAAACATTCAAATTTTTTTTAAGTCTTATCACTTGATACTAAAAGCGTTATAAATCTATACCCGAGTATTAAATTTGTAAAAATAAAAAATAATATTCTGCAAATCAATCATTATCCTTTGTCATTACTATATTATTGATAGTGCGTTAGTAATTTCGTTATTAATGGTGCACGTTATAGAAACCAAATCCCATAACTAAACATTGATTTCAAAACCGCATAGAACTTGATATCCTACGAATGAACAGAAACGCGAACAATCGATTGTTAATTTATATTGTATTTGAGATTGGGACGTAGATTCAGCATTATATTAATTTACGCGTGGGCAGAGTCAGAGTATGGGTTTATAGCGATCATTTGTAAAGACAAATAACATAAAGACAAAATAAACGTTTAGTCCAATTACAACATTTTGATATGAAGAGTAAATGACAGGCTGTATTAATTCTATTGAGTTGATGGAAACAACGCTGGAATATGAGGCGACTGTCTTTATACTCAATGGTAGTAACGCATAAATAAAGACCTAAAAGAGAGGAAGAAGAAAAAAGAAGTGCTTCTGTTCTATTTGAAATTGGTGATTGGTGATTGATGGCTGAAGGTAAGTCAGTAATTGTTTACGAAACAAAATGAAATTGATAAGGAATGAAGTATTTACATATATAGGTTTCGATGTTGTATCGATGTTATTACGGCTAATGAGAATTGGAAGTAACTTACTGAGCGAACTATAGTTTTTCGAAATGTCAATTAAATAGGTACTAAATCAGAGTAAATTCGTATTTTTTCTTTCTTATGTGAAAAGAGAAGCAAACGAGAATGCTAGCCACCTGATGTAAGTCGTCGCAGCCCGTAGACATCCACGTACCTACACGACTGAAATCCCATCTGAGCTCCAACTTAGATACGTTGCTACTCTTGAGGACTAACATGTTCGCCTCGCTTTAAAGTGTAGCCGGCAACCGCACCTCTCCTACCGCAACACAACAAATTCTTTGCTGTACCTC
>DWON01006880.1:0-13450 GCA_018251015.1 Phocides pigmalion okeechobee
TCCATGGGCTGCAGTGACCACTTAACATCAGGTGGCCTGCATGCTCGTTTCTTACTCTTTCATAATAAAAAAAAATGATAACCTACTTATATTATAGCTTTTAAATAGTAAAACTCATATGATGAGGTTACTAATTTTTATCCAGAGGAGAGTGAATGATATTAAAGTCGAATTCCGAGCGTAATAAGGGATTTTAATGTAGAATCCTGTACGCAACGAGAGATTCAATATACTTACTCGTACGCCGCCTGCGGGAAAAATAATTTTGCGGCCAAGTGATACTCTGCTTTTCATTCCCTTGTATGAGAAAAAGAAATTAAGTGTTCTTTAGACATCTATATTAATATTATAAATGTCAATGTAAGTTTGTTTGTTACGCTTTCACGCCAAAACTACTCAACCGATTATCATGAAACTTTGTGCACATATTCTTAGAGGTATTAAAAATGATAAATGATACGTTTTTTTTTCAAAATATGTTTTGGCAGACATGATTGATTGGTAAAAATTTGAATTTGTCAAATTTTCATATTAATATCTTATTATATGATTTTAAACTGATATTATCGCGGAATCCATACATTATGCAATATAACGGGTACTCACGGTTAACGATTTTTGATTTTTAATTGCAATCAATTGAAATATCGGCAATTAAAAATCAAAAATCGTTAACCGTGAGTACCCGTTATATTGCATAATGTAATATCTTATTGACTATAGCTTCAGTTGTCTTGAATTTTTGTATATTTCATGTTATTTTGTTGTGTCACTTATAAGCAATACATTTTTTTTGAGGTTAGGTATTCGTTTATTATTTTAGTTATTACTCGCTGCAATGATGTATAATAATTATTTAAGGGCTTCAACGCGAGCGAAGCCGCGGGTACAAACTAGTAATTATATAGAGCTTATTTTAATTAATTATATAAGTATTGTCCATTGGACCTAATATATACAATAACAACGATATGTATATGCGCTATTCAGCGCTCTTGGATATCCACGTACGACCTCTAACTAGGAATGCCCTGCTTAAGGTCGTACGTAGGTGCGCTGCTACTCGTAAGGACTAAGATAGTCGGAAACGGGGAATTACTTTACGGCGGATTATGAGGGCGGCGCTGGTATCTCCCCGGAAGCTAATTGTGTCATCGTTCACATTAAATCCCATAATTTGTTCTCGGAGCTTTTATCCACTCATCAGCTATTCAATCGCCCTCATCGTTCATAGAACGCCTTTCTCGGTAATACCCGGATTTGTCGTACATGTTTTATGACCAACTAGCTGATATCCGTGATTTCGTCTGCATAGTTTATTGAATTAACAATGTATTTTATCGCTGAACAAGTCGTGTTTACGAAAATCGTAGTTTTTGGAAACATTCGTAACTTTATATTAAATTAAGGTATTGTGAAAAGTTTTGTTTAGACAAAGATTAAATGTATAAAAATCAAAGCTATAAAAAATGAAATCTATCCAGTAGAATTTGCGTGTTGTGCGGACGATTGCAGACCTATGGTATGTGGGTTGCATGTGGTCGCTACACGCCACATGCACGCACCACAACGGAATACAAAGACAAACGATCAAATAAACCAAAAAAAAGTTGTATGTAAAGTCTACGCTTGCATCTGAATAGAACCAGATAATGTATAGCAGGATGGTAACGCATGTATTAATCCATGTGATTCGTTTACGTTTCTTGTTCGTCAGGAAAACTAGGGACGAGTACCTTCCGCCACAGGACCGTCGGAAGTTATGTCGGGTTCCAATAGACTAAAAACCTGACGGGTCCACCGCTCCACCGAGGCATAGACGGGAGAACGCATTCGCGCACTTCTATATTCCACCAGTGGCGTCCGTCTTTACCAGTAACGATCCAGATCTCAGCGATGATTCGTTTACGTAATTTATATAGACACACTAAGTTGATAACAATTTTTACGATAACGAGTCATTAGTGGAAACTTCCCTGAAATATGCTCTATTTTTTGTACTTATTGATATGTAAATGTAACATTGTATTATTTTTCCCAAATAAATATACATAAATAAATAAACAAAAATATGTGGACCACAAATTTCATCTAGTTTATCTAGACGTTTATCTAGACGATTGTCTGACCGAGACGAATTCGGACCCACGCGGCCTGTGGCGACTGTTAACATGTAATTTTAAAGGAAAATACAGCAATAGAGTTTTCTGTAGTCGGCAATACAGCTGGGCGTAAAAACGGCGGAGTTGAGCCCCGCATAAATCATTTCGCTCCATTTACCGTGTTGGGGCGGGAAACAATGTTTTGCTCTTGACATTGGTATTTTAACTAACAGAACACTACCAAACATCGTGTTTGGTTTTTTTTTTACGTGAGAACAGTAGGTAACGAGAATGCATGTTATTTGATGTTAAGTAGTCGCTGCAACCTGTGGACACTTACAACCTCAAACAGAACTTAAGTCCTATCTGCAGTCATATGTTTTGAAGATATTTTAAACCAACCTTTAAATCGCCACACATGGAAGGCGATAGTCTACCCACCCTAAATATCATTTGTGTCATTGCTCTGCGAATTTGATGCTAGTCCCATCGTCACACAGCACGACATATCTTTTTTTTAAGAGAAAAGAGCAGTAATTGAGAATTCAGATCACTTGATGTTAAGCAGTAGCTGCAGCCCATCAACTTACATATACAACCTCATACAGGATTGAAGTCCTTTCTTAAGTCATGCGTAAATACATTGCTACGTCTAAGGACTGAGACTGAGATGATCGCCTCGTTTTTAAGCGTAGCCAACCAAAATGCAATTTGCTTCTGTGCGAATTGAGACTCTTTCTGTAGTTGCTGCAAATTTCATACGCGGTAATGACCACGTGTGCTTGGGCGGTAATGGTTATATGGATTTCTTGTCTAATTGTTACTCCAATTGCATAAAAAGAGATAGCGCTTATATTTAAAGTGTTCCGAGAAAAACTTTTCATTCCCAGTTGGAAACATTTTCAACATCCGAAGCAAGATAAAAAAAAATGCTGCTTAATAATTTAATACTAAAGTAACTTGCTCCTTATATACAGTGAAGATCCAATTCGTAAATTTAGCAAATTTGCTCGTGTCCTCGGTAGTATAGTGGTCAGTATGCTCGCCTGTCACGCGGGAGACCGGGGTTCGATTCCCCGCCGGGGAGTCACAACAGTATCTGAGCTTTTTTTTAATAATATGTTTTGACAGGAAAATATGCAGTTAATAATAACTGTTTTTTAAGCGAAGCAAAAGTGTGAAACCCGCAAATTTGCTCTTTTTATGATTGTATATTTTTACAATTGAGCATGTAGCATTAAGTGTCGCGGCAGCTCATGGACATCCATTTACAAGCTCATGCAGGACTGAATCTCTAATTGAGCTTGTATGTAGAAGCACGGCTACTCCTGAAAACTATGTAGAAAACTAGATAATATTTGTGGATTTTTTATTTGATATATTTAGTCCAACGCGGTACTAACACCGTCCTATCTATCTTTGCTTTATAATTTTCTTTCCACTAGTATTCGTTGTATCACAGTTCCTACGGAACATTTTAACTCAGTCTTACGGAGTAGTTATGCCTCTGTAATTGTTACGGAATCGGAACTGCGTTAGTTGTTAGCTTGTTTTAAAATTAAATTAATATTTACCTAATATTATAAAATTATTTTACGTCATGTCGTTCCCGTAGGCAAAAAAATCTTTACGAAGCAGTGACCGGTAATTAATTGGTATGATAACAGTGCATTTGTATAATTTTATATACCATTTTTACTTTGAATTTGTCAATAAACATAACTGAATTAGTACGTAGATTTCATAGGTTCTACGAAGTTTACAGTAAGGAAATTCTTAAGCCTTTTTACGTTCCAATCGGAAGTAAAATCAAGTAGAGATGCAGAAGAAGCCAGGCGAAAGGCTAAACGAATTTAACAAGCCGAAATGGACCGTGGCGTGTTGACAGAAGCGCGAAAATTGCGTAAACAAATTTAACAGGCGAGCGAGCAGCGCCTCAGAGGGATAAAGCAAAGATTTCCAGATATGCAGAGCAAACACTCGTCTTCCCGGCTTCCGGGAACTTCTTGGGGCACCGGGACGTCGGAGCGAATGCTTATAATGGCTAAAGGTGGAGTATACATAGATCTTGTTCGGACTTCGCAATATGGTTATTACTATATCAAACGAATATCATAGCGGTATTAATATTTAAAAAAAAACTGATCAGACTAGAGTGTCAACAAATCGTCCTTTTAAACTTTTCATAATTTTGTCATTCAGTATTATGTTGTTTTGAAGGTGCGAATGAAATATACTGTAATACAAGCAACACAAATGGCCGTTACCTTTAATAACTTTATTCGTTACATGTTCAAATAGTCGCAGTAGTCTGTTTCTACCTTAAGACATAACATGACCGGCGCCAAATGATTTGTTCCGGGCAAGCTTTGTTCGGGGCCTAATCTAGTATTAAAATAATAGGCGGAATTACAAGTACGCCTAGAGGGAAGCGTCTGAAGAAGTCTGATTAAATATTTATCTTTTTTCCTTTCTATGTAGCTTCCTAGTTTTTTATGTTGAAAATGTAACAATTGAGCGTGTAGGCTACCTGGTGTTAATTGACCTCTGCTGTCCATGCACATCTACGCTTACGTAATATCAAACACCACTAAATTCTTTCCTGACGTCATGTACAGATCTGTTGTCACTCCTGTAAACTGAGATGGCAGCTTCGCTTGTTAACGTAGCCGGATGCTTCTACAGAGAACCTGGTAATGCTTTACGGCGGATTATGAGGGTGGCGGTGGCACAACTCCAGTCGATCGATACTTCTACTACCTTGAAAAATGTAGTTTATACATGTATGTTACCATGTGGTCCAACAATTGATAGGAGCCGAGGGATCGAAGAGGGACCAACACAGGTATCGTAGGCTGCTGTAAAAAAATATTTGTGTTTTTATTAGAGAGGTGCGGGTGCCGGCTACATTTACAAGCAAGACGACCATTGTAGGCCTTAAGACCACGTCCGTGGATTGGAGCAACCACATTATCATGAAATGACCTTCTGTTCTTCTGATACTCTTAAAAAAGTTTTACTATATTCAGATGTTAGATAATTCGACCGTAGCACCATTACAAACGTTAAGTCACAAACGTTTACTGAACGTTGGATGTGATTTTATCGTTTACTTTATTTCGGTAATCTTATAACGAAAAAACCATTTAACATTTCATTAATGCTGAAATTTTTTCAGCGAGAATATTTATATCAAAATGACGTGTCGATCAGCGTCACAGTAATGGTGGAAATGTTATTATATTTGAGTATCGTCCATAATTACAAATTGCTCGAGCGACGCAACATCCCGTAACAAATCCCGACGGATCCGGAACCGCTCGCGTCGCCATCTTGGCGGAAGCGGCAGGCTTTCGGGGCGGAAGTCGCACGACGCCTCAATATCCGGTAAAGCCCTAATTTATACGCCGGCCGGGCGCAATTTACAGCCTCTCGATATTCGGTCTTTTTAATTTCGAATAATTTACGCCGTCGAAATTTCATAACGAATGCAGCAGTATGTAGCGGTATCTGTGTGTGTGTGTGCAGTATATTTAAAGCCTCTTTACCATCTTTTAAACCGGGTATAATTTAAATTTGTTCGAGTTTGGTTCGGAATATTCGGAAAGAAATGATTATATGTGGAATTCTCATAAAATTAAAGCATTGCCCCCTTTATTTACAGGTACCATCGCCGATTTTATAATCCACCGTGAAGCAACTCTTATGTTGCTGCTGGAGAGTTTGCCGGCTCAGGCATAATAACGCAATACCGTCTGGGCTAGAGCAGATCTTGAGTCCTGTTCAGAGTTGTATGTCGTTGACCAGGGGCAAGGACGACTACTTGACATTACACAAAATAAAATAAATATATCAAATCATATATGGCATGTAATACAAAAAGTTCTAAACAAATTGTCTTTGGATGGTGAAGTGGAAAGAAGATAATTATTTCAAACATTGTCCCAGTAGAATTAAGTAAAAGCTTAAAATTTTCTTCAAACACGTTTTTTTCATCACATAATTTCAGTGAAATGGAATATTATTTTTATTATCAGCAAGCATTTTATTACAAATTATTTTAATAAATTTTCGTTCGAGTAAATGAATTTCGTCGCCGCGCGATTTCTTCGTTTTTTGCCTCAATTTGTGTCTACAGCTATGAATGAGTCTTTTTAATAATTCTCGGTAGATTACACGTGGGATTTGTCAACTCGGCGGCAGGGATAGACGGGATTCCGGGATTGGATGGATATTGAGGGCATCCGTACATGTCCTATTCAGAGAGGCGTTGTGTCGTGTATGAATTTGCGATCTACATTTTACAGAGCTCTTGGCTGTGGAATTTTTTCCGTGTAACTTGTGAGTTATGCACGAGTGGAAAAGTTGCTACATTCCTGGCTTGTTTACAAAAGGTTTTCTTTCTATTGTAAATATATTACATTACTAATATACATACAAAACATATTGATGGCATTGGATTAAAGAATTTAAGATGTTAAGTTCGATGTTACATTTATTATTGCTTAGAAGTTTTAATAATATATTTTCTTTATTTGAGTGTTTTATTTCAAATTAAAATATTTTATTCCGTTATTATGTATTACATACACTAAATGCATATAAAAGTTACAATGTAAAATCAGTACATCGACTTTGAGGGCCCTTTTGCCTAATGATGACTAGAAAAAAAAGGCAGTAGTTTTTAAAGATATGATGTTGTGTTAAATATAATAAGTCTGTAGTATTTTAAGATATGATGAAGACCTACGTAGCCCTCTAAGTATTAGACAGGTATAGTTACCACTGGTAATACGAGGGATCCGGGTTCGATTCCCGGTCAAGCAGGTATGTGAAAGGTGAATTTAGATTTATGTTCTGGATCAGGGTGTTTATGTAGTTGTGTCCATTGCAACCATAACACTGGATGTCCTAGTTTAAGGCGGGGAGTATAGTAAAAACTTTCTATTAGATACATTTTTCAGTGAACGTTTAAATTAGGTACTAGTATTTTATTTGTTACAACGTGGAAGTCCAGCATGGTTCTAACAGTTGTGCTACAAGTGGAAACGTGGGCGAAAAGTACTAAGCTTATTAATATACCGACACGTTAATACTAGGTGCATTAATGTCTTCATGTAAACGACTTAATCATTTTAGACTTTAAATCTATACAAATAAGGGTTAAAATAGTACGTTCGAGATTCCACTGAGTATAAGGATAAGCTAATTTACCGGGCTCGCTTATTGACCGGGCCGGATTACGCCAACTGCCTATAACCTTAGGCGAAGCCTTGTGTCGAGAACTCAAGTGTAATGACCTGAAAATTGAATGGTACTTGAATTTGAATCTATTGCTCACATACTATTCGTCAAACGTTTTTTCATTTTACTATGTACTGACATTTCTATCCATTTGCATGGCTCGTGGTCGTGGCTAATCTGTGGTGGCGGATATGGAACAGTGTAAGTCGTAAAGCAGTTCTTGTGTTTCGGTTTGAGAGGTGCGGTCGCCGGCTACACTTACAAGCGGAGGCGACCATTTTAGTCGGTAGTTGGTAGTAAAGATACATATACAAGGCAAGACTTCAGGCAAGAATTCCATGTCCATGGAATACAGAGACCATTTAACTTTATGACCTGCACGCTCGTTTGCTACTTTTACATTAACATTACATTAACTGTCTTCTATACTTTTCGGGTTCGGAGGCGTGAATTAAGTTGTTATTAAAAACTACTTTGCAACAATCCGCTACCACCTTGTATGTATATATAATGGTATATATTTTAAAGCATGCACTATGAAGATAGGAAAAAGTCAAGAGAGTAAAAATATATACCACTATACGTATTAAGACGATCATGTAATTGTGCATGATGTTTTTATTTTCAATAAATATTTATGAAAGTATCAGGTACGTACATAAAAATAGACGTAACTTTGTTACTTATTTAGATTTACATAGTCCAAATTGTGTTATTACTATGATCGGCCACAAGCTTGCACAGCCTAAGTGCGGATTGCACAAGACAAGCCATTCGTTTATCGGCATGTCTGAGAAATTCTATGATAAAATTCCAGACAAGTTTGAATCCTTGCCTTTGCTGTTTGTTTGAAAACTGTAAAACAGGTCCTATGCCGAAAAGCTGATTATAACATTAAGGACCATTTTAATTATATGAAAGCTTGGGACTAAGCCTACCTCACCGGGCTATTTCTGTTTCCCATGTAATAGTTTTTTTTTACTCGAAATTGTATACAGATGACAGCGGAAAGATTCTGACACACACGATTAGCTGTCTCGTGTGCTTACCATCTTTCTAAAGTGATACTGTGTAATGTTTATTTATCAAGGACTGATTTAAAAAGAGTGCCGAGAGTTGTTTCCGCGGGCTTTTTTCTCCCGGTCTATCTTAACCAACAGGACGCTCAAAGCCGATGTACTGATTTTACACTGTACCCTTGACGTTCATTATGTTTATGTAAATACCTTACAATGAAATACAATATTTGAATTTGAAAAATCTTTGAAAATCTTTGAAATCTTTGATCATGTGTTTCACCCCAAAACGCAGTATCATCAGGGTAACTTGACTCTGCGACGGTTATTCGCTGAGACAAGATGATGGCTTATCTTAGGAGGCATGTGTATTCAATCTACTCATGGATGCACGGTATATCATTTGAAAACGAAATATGAGTAGGATTGAGAGTAAAGTTAAATAACTAGGCATTAAAATTATTTTGAAAATTATCGCCAAAATTTTTTTTATATCTTTACTGTTAACTGTCATTTTATTACACGTCATTCCACTGAAAATAATATTTATATTATGAACTACCTGAAACATTTGATTATTTATATTCATTAACATACTTTTATCATAATTGTGTTTTACATTACACCGACAATAATTGTTAGTTGATTAATTAAGCCCCAGAAATACTTTACTTTTTTTTTAAATAAACAAAACTAACAGGCTTAAAACAAACTTGTTTTAAGATATGGTAGTAAAGTTTAGACCAGATAACAAGTTGTGACCGTCGTGTCACTAATGGGTTTGTGCAACTCCATAAAATTTGTTCATTCTTTGCTGGCTTTAAGGCGTGTTTTTGAGACCTTTTAGAAGAGTTCCATATCACGGTCAATTTAGGATACGTCTAAAATATGGTTATAGTCCCGTGTCGAGTGCTTATTTTAAACCACAGATAAAAACAAATATTGCAACCGGATTAAGACTGAAAAAAAAAGATTTCTTTTCAATATGGCATCACATTTTTATTTATGACTAGCTGTGCCCACGACTTCATCGGTTATGATTAAATTGAATTGTCAGAACTTCAGATATTTGTTAACCGATTTAAATGAAAAAGAAACACTAAATGTTAAGTGAAGCCCAACAAACTGCATTTACATCGAAAGACCCGTTTCTGAGATTAGCGTGTACAAACATACAAACAAACAGACGAAATGAAAAACATTGTTTTTGGATTCTCTTGCGTGTTTCAAGGCACAATATAATTTTGATGTACAGACAGCGAGCAGTTACAATTTTATTATATGTATAGATTAAAAATCCCAGATATGAACTATGTATATGTCGTATGCAGATGAGAACCTCAAAAATGACTTTAGTTCAATAGAAGCAAAATACCCCACAGTAGTTAATAAAATGTAAAATCTTTTATGGGAAATGTCAAAAGTCTCTGTCGATGGTTAATGTCGATGGTCTGTGCGACCCAAATCAACGAGCTCCATGCGCGGTCGTGAATGGCAGCAATTTCGCTTTCATGTGCGAATCACGGTGTGACGCCTCTATAGCCCCTATTGACCTGAGCTACTTGGATATATTCTTGTACTAGAGAACTAGTTCCTGTATATACATAACGATTATGTCTCGAGATCCACTCGACGAGGCAGAGTTTTTTTTATGTGAGAAGAGTAGCAAACAAGCATGCAAACCACGTGATGTTAAGTAGTCGCAGCCCATAGACATCCACGTACAAATACGATTGAAATCTTATCTAAGCTTGAACGTTGCTACTCCTGAGGACTAAGATGGTTGCTTCGCTTCAAAGCGTAGCTGGCAACCGCACCTCTCCAACCGAAACACAAGTAATGCTCTACGGTGGATTATGAGAGCGGCGGTGGGACCCCCCCGGCTGAATATAGTTCTCCCCCCCTTAATACTATGATGACTACAAAACCGATAAAAACTTGTATATTTTGATATAAACATTTAAATATAATCAGTGATCGCTTAGTGGGAGAGGTCTTGCTCCTTAGACGGGGAGTCCGAAGTTTGAATTCATGGCAGGCAACTCTTATTGTCGAAGGTATGTGCGTATTACAAATTAATTATCACTTGCTTTAGCGGCGAAGGAAAACGTCGTAAGGAAACTTATAGGCCTGAGAAATTTGACTGTTTGAATTCTGAGAGACCCGTAACCATCCATAACCAAATTTTGTATTGCTCCTGATGACGACGTACTCAGATAAAATATAAGAAAACGATTTAAACGTAATGTGTAAGGAATAAGGAATTCAAAGTGATTTCCGTGTGATTACTCCAGCTTCGAAGCAGACGTCTCGGCCGGTAATTGCTTCATCGAGAGGTTACCGTTACGTACTTCAGTACGATTTCGTAATATTCCTTTAGAAGTCTGTTCTTTCGGGGTTTCTCGGCTCCGTACCATCTGAATCCAATGTTTTCTCACTATTGACTCCAGGTCAGTAGTCAATCTAGTCAGAGTGCCACCTGTTCTCTTGCTTAGACGCGGTCGCCACAGGAGAGCCTATCTTCTCCAATGACTATCGGTTCTTCGAGCAATAATTTGAAATAAAATACTAAATAAGCGTAGAAATAGCTTTCGGCCATGTAAACATGAAACCGAATTGCTTATTTGTAGTTAACGATATTCCTCATTGAATTTAGTTTGGTTAATTAAAACGAGTTAACCAACTTAGCTTCCAAATTCAAACAGCCAGTCAGTCAGTTCTGAACAATGGATTAAATTAATTCTCTACAAAGGTTTACAAGCTACATAAATCATTCTTCGATGAGTTATTCAAATCGATCGTCACTACAAGCAGGATTCATTGTCGAATTCGTAGAGTTTCACATTGATAATAGCGATTTGAAAACGACACTAAATATTTTTTATTTGTTACAATGATATATACAGGTCCAGGTTACCGATAAGAATAGAGCGCAAATTAGCAATTGTAATTTTAAATTCCGAAAATACAATGATAACGGCTATTCCAGAAAAACTTGTTAATGATATACATGTATGAATTAACTGATATTTACATTTATATAGTGCCTACATTTGCAGTAGCACATTTGCAATTAGCTGAAGTACTTAATAAAAATATGATTCTGACATCTAGTTATTGAACACTAATATATAGACTAAAGCTATTTAATCAAGCATCTAATTGACAGTTTAAAACACTTAATCTTCTCCCCAATTTTTACCTGGAGAGCTTGTAGTGCTGTATTTTTTCTTTAAGGGCGGTACAATTTTTATGAGGTCTGCTAACTTTAAACATTCAGGATGCCTACGCTTGCGACAACTTTTAGGACATTAGGCTTGTTGGGACGTTTACGTCGACAGGTTTTTATGGCCACATTACATTACACAAACAGTTTGTTGAAAAATATAAAATACATACCTTAATAATATTAACGCCATTAACGCTGTGTAATTACAACGATACGTTTGAAATAAAGAACAATACATTTTCGATTCGGATAGTTGTACGCGCTTGCCTACAGGCTCTGTAAATTCAAATTTTTAATCACACTAAAACACTCGACGGGATTACGGCAAAAGACGGCGGCGGAACAAAGCGAGTGTCGGCCGCGCGATGGGTGGCTCCGTTTTAAAGTTTAGGGTGCTGCGCTACATTTTAGTTGATTAATTTTCTCTCGGGAACCTATCACGGTACACGGCGTGAACATTTGAATCTCTTTGAATTGTAATTGCAGTTCAGAGGTTTGAGAATAGTTTAGTTGGCTGCAACTGTTTCAGTGACCAGGAATCTCTGAAGCATACTCCAATATGTTGCTTTACTGCGTATTCGTGGAGGTTGGGCTGATGGCTAACCCTAAATTCTTATATTTTAGTTCATAAGAGTTAAAGATTGACATATGTATGTCAATAGCAGCCGAAACAGTCCGAACAGTACCGAGCCGTCCGAATCATGAAAGAGCAGAAATTGTTGCCATTAACAGTCATCCATTAAACTTCCTTTATTAGTTTTATTAAAGACTTAGTTTCATTAAAGAAAGTACATTCTGTAACCGTTCAAGCAGTTTTCTTTACATATACATATATCATATCAGTTATATAGTAATGTCAAAACATATATGTCAAATGAAACGAGAAGTTCAGTTGTGAGATGAAGCTTAAATGGATTTAAAATAAATGCCAGGTTACACTATATACTGATTATTTTCGTTTACAGTAAATATGTTTCATCATATTCTGAAAGCGAAATATTTCACCTATATTCGACCAGATTGGAATTATTATTTATTGCTATTAATATAAAATATTACTTAAAAGTATTCATAGTCACCGCGTTAACTTCGCAAGGACTGATAGTTACAGTGATGGCCGCTAGCAAATTTGAAACAAACAAGTTGATTCATCCAGAAAACAATTAAACTTTATACAAAACTTGTGACTTGTCACGTCGCACGAGATCGCAGACAAACAGGATAAAAGTATCCTATGTCCGTCTCCTGGTCCTAGGCTACCTCCCCACCAATTTTCAGCCAAATCGGTTCAGCCGTTCTTGAATTATAAATAGTATAACTAACACGAATTTCTTTTATATATATAGGAGAAGATAGAATAGATAAATATGAACATTGTTCGATTCCGAGATCATTTAGTGTTATAATGCAAAGCTGAGTTGATACGTCCAGGTTCAGGCACTATATGTACAAAACTTGAAGTAATTACATAACATGTAACAACATACATATAGCCTCACAAAGATTCACGATGTAGTGGGTACCGTAAATACAAGGAAAAAAGGCATAATTTAGATATCTGTATAGTCGGAGTTAATTACAGTTATTCATTAGACTAGCTTATGCCCACGACTTTTCTCGTGCATTATCCATATTATAATACATTTCAATCAATAACTGACAAGAGCAAATTGTCAAAATTGCATATAGTATGTAGCTTTATTTTTTTTGTTTCATCAGTTTTTTTTTATTTTATCACGTTAATGATGGATTTTTCAATATTTCATTCATTGTGCTAATAATATATGTATATATACATATCGGTGGCAAGTCAAGATTAAGCTCAGAGCCATCCAACATCATGTAGGCAGACGAGGGTA
>DWON01006881.1:0-13450 GCA_018251015.1 Phocides pigmalion okeechobee
TTGCTTTACGGCGGGTTATGAGGGGGGCGGGGGTGCCCCCCCCGGCGAGCTCTAACGGCCCTACCACCCTTTAATGGCCCCATTTTTTTTTAAAAAAGGAAAAACTCTCACTGTGCTTAGACTAATACAAGTAATTTGATTGTATGCATCATCTGAGCAAAAGAAACGTAGGAAATAAAAAATGAGATAAAAGAATCACAACCACAAATCTATGTAATGATTGCGGTATAACCATATTACCTGAATAACTACTGGTATTAGGATTGATAGACTCAAGTAACGAACTATGAATATTTTAATTTCATCCTCAATTTTTTATAAAAGTGTAAGATCTGATTGATTTAGAGACCAAGGCACTGCCGAAATCGCTGAATCCTGAACTTTATTGACAGTAACATAAAAATTAGACAGCCTAGCTAAGCATTATGAACGGAGTTTTATTATGTCCACCTTAAAGGGAGTAAATGATGATTGATGTATTATTTTGTTATTATATGTAAAAATAGAGCTACATAATTAATTGGATTGTATTCTAATATTGACTTTTTCGTTAGTAAAGCACAGGCTAATGATTAATTAAGACACGTCAACTAAGTCCTTGCAATTTATATTTCGAGATTATTTATAACAGATGATGTGTGGTTATAAGAAGTTTGTAATCAAACTCTTTCTGTATCCAAATAAATATTTTTTGAAATCTATGTACCTAACGAGTTAATTGGTAGCAATGAACCAGCCTTTCATTTCTTTTGAAAAATCTTTACATCACATTATTAAAGTATTACGCGAATACGTCAATCATTTGATAATTGATTAAAGGAATATAAATATTGACTTATCTTTAATACAAGTCAACGTAAAAGTGTGTTACGTTCATTTCTATTTTTCAATGCTCCGAAAGTATCTCAAACGGCAAGTTAATAAGTTTATTTAATATCGTAATAGGCATATTGAAGCATAAAGCTCAAGTCTTCACTAAAGTTGATCTAAGGCTTGAAGTGTTAGTTCGTGTATAATAAAACTCACTTGATGTCATTAAGATATTTTTATTTATCTTAACTAAAATATACATTTATCGAAATGCAAATATAACGCATTAAATTGCAGTTTTATTTAATGTATATAGCAAATGAGTATCACTTCTAATGTATAGTGGTTTCTACTAAATAGGAATAAAAAAAATAAGTATTCCTTAACATCCTCATTAAAACTAAACAAAGTAGTCTTATATTTTTTACACATAGCATGCAGGACACCTTTTATTAAGAAATTGTTGTAGCCATGCTCATTTTCAGATAATCATAGATTTGAAATCCTATGTGAAGTCGAATGATCTGTATTCGACTTCACATAGGAACTTAAGAGTACTGAGATAGTTGATTGCTTTTACGTGTAGTCAGCAACAGCATCACTCCCACTGAAAGATAACAGTTGTTTTACGACGGATTATGAAGTTCGGATTATGACGTGATCGTACCTCAATAATAGTGCTGTTACTAGGCAGAAATATTCCTGATCGTACATACTAGTCGAACATGGCCGATGTTCAACTAGTATGTACGAGTACTTCGACAATCAAAAATAGAAACTGGAAAGAAATTAATAGGAAGAAATGATGTACAGTACTCGATTATAGTAGCTAAGTAATTTATATGCAAAGGAATGAAGCAGCAAACGCATTATCCATCATTTAGTCTTAAGAGTTTCAATGCTGCTCGTGTCTGGGAATGCGTATGAGATAAATAATTTTGTAGGAAGTTCCTTACTTAATCCCTTATTTGACGGTGCATAGCCAATATATAAATGAAAATATAATGTATGTTAGAAAGCACAATAATAAATTTATCAAAAATTGTAATAATCATAATTTTAACACAAGAAAAAAGGATAAATTGGCTGTCCCTAAATATAGATTATGTAAAGTAGCGAAATCATTCATGGGAAACTCTATTCGCTACTACAATAAAATACCAGAACATATCACAAATCTATTAGAAAATAAGTTAAAATTAGTAATTAAACAAATATTATGTAAAAAGGCGTATTATAAAACCAATGATTATTTAAGCTCCACTTACTTCATTGATTTAAGTTATTATTTGTAAATTTTCGAAGATGGAAAACGTGTGTGTTTTGGAGTTTCTTTCGCCGACTCCTCTCCAAAACGAAATACCTTACGAGTTGGTGGTAGGTTATTGACGTTCAAAAAGAGTTCTATAAAGAATCTACTTTGAATAAAAATATTTTTATTTAGATTTTGGTTCCTTAAAACCATCTTCAGTCGTATGAAGTAAATTACATTACTTAGATAATGAAGCGCTTACTGTTTTGTAAGCAATAGCAAATGCGGTTAATTATTCTTCATGCGCGTTTTTTGCCACTTAGCTTATAATATACAAGCTGCAAGCAAGTATGAACACAACTGAGTAACGTAGATTAAAATACTGAAAAAAGAAAATGGCGTATTTTGGTTGCCATATTACAGACAGATTTTTTAATGATTTATGTATTATTTATTCAGAAACTATAAATTGAATATCAAAATAAAAGGTTTTGAAGCGATCGCAATGATATAGATAAATGTAAACTAATTTGAAATAAAAAATGGCATGTTAAAGGTATGTTTAATTTTTAAAGTCGGATTTTGATTTCGTTTTAATTTTATTATTTTTGTGAATATAGGATACAGAAAAACGAGGATACTCTCAACTGCAATTTGCCACATGTTACGTACTAAATTCACATATTACGAGGAAACGGATAGATTGGCAAGTATGGGAGCAATTCGAGACAGGAAACTCTTACATGCAACTGGATCTGTAATCGACTTGTTTGAAAAAGGTAGGATAAGCGATAGGCGATTTAATCTGTTCAATGTTTTTAAAGATTTTTAGAAAAAGTTTCGTTAATAGTTCTGTAACTATAGTTACCATTTCCTTTGATAGTTAGGTACTGTAGTTAATAGAATTGATTATTGTTTCAAACCACAGAATATACACTATATAGTAGTTTTAAAGTGCCTGTTTGGATTTCAGGATTCTTTATATGTAAAAGATTTACTTTTTAGACTTCTGAAATCATTAGCAAATTCTTTTGGGCATGAAAGAAACGAAATAATTTCAATTTAATCACAACAAAGGTAATCGTTACACAAGTAAGAATACGTATGTAATTGATCAACAGCCAGAATAATTTATGCGTATTGTTTCATTTTCCAAATTCGTTGATATGCGTAACAAATAAATGCAAACAAAGGTATTTATAGTAATTTTAGTACTACATATGTGCTAGTCCGAAATACGTTATCCAATGTACCGAACTACGCCTATCGAGGGAAATTTAACCGACGTAGCTCTGTATTTACTACTCATACGTTTTCTATGAGACATGTCCCTTATGGTACAGGACAAAGACCTATCGAGCGGTCACTTCCCTTCGTAACCGCAATCTGGAGCTAGAGGAAAGTTGCCTGCACGCTCATATAAATGCATGAACTTGATACTCACTAACACTTTTCCGAGCGCCAGTGAATAGAGCACTTTTCCTTTCGCGTCGCGCATTTCCCTGGAGAAAATAATGTAATTGTATCCTGCAGGTGCAGCTACAAATCAATTATGGCAAGAAGGGAAATTTTGGTGAGTTTCTCAATTAATATTCTAATTTATTACAACTTTATATTTCTGTTTCTCTATTGTGCTATGGGATGCCTAATCTCATAGTCCTAAGATTGTAGTCAATATTAATGCTTGCAGAAAGTTATTGAATAAATATTTTGTTTAGTAATTTATGTGAATGAATATACTTTTTAGATTATCGTGGCTTTCGTTACGCTAGTTTATGCTAGCGAAGCAGAGGAAAGCGAACAAAAGAAAAGAGGAGCAGGAAAGACCACAACTTTGAATGCGATACCAACTGGAGCACAGAAACCAGATTACACGTACAATATTTATCCTCAAAATCCAAGCACAAACACTCCTTCTAGCCAAACATATCAGGCACAAGTACCAAATTCTTTTTATCCAAGTCAAGGAAGCCAGTATTATGCTTCCGGGAATCAAAATACGGATAACGTTGCTTCTCAAACTCCACATCAGCAACTGAACTATGTGTCACCTCAGTCATCGTCACAATTTGTTCCATTAAATTTTATACCCAACCCGGGGTACCAAACTAAATATCAGCTTGCACCTCCAAAGTCAAATGGGAATATACAATTAGCAATAATACAGCCACCTTCTAGTTTTCCGTCTTCTCCCTTTCTGCACTATCCTCAAACTCTATTTTCCCCCACTCCAACGAACCAGGTCAGTCATGCAAATCCCTTGATTAACTCAGTTTCCCCACAGAGTCACTTTAATTTCGGGCACAGCTACCAACCCCTACCCCTTAGTCATCCTTACTTGGGTCATCCATCTGCAATGGTTGTGGTTCCTCAGACCAGTCCTACTCTTTACAACAGTTTGCTCTATCCGAACCCTGCACAAAGTTTCTACAATTATTACCCATCAAATTCCCAAACAAAGTATAATTACTATGGAGCTACTCCGGCATCATCCTCAGAATACGATAAAGTACAAAGTTCGAGTTCCCAAAGCATCCCGAAGGAAGACAGCGATATATCTGTCCAGAATACAGAGTATATTACACCTGCAGATGCTTCGAGTTATAAAAGTGCTTATTCTGGAAATCGAGCTGCATCTTATAATAAACTGAGTTAAAAGCTTATGTTCTTAATCTCCAAAGGACCTGCATGTATTTTGTTGCCATTTATGTTTACCAAATTATTTATTAGCAATAATATGTTTAGCAATAAGTATGTCTGTTATAATAGGTTTTTTATTTTTGTTTTTGTTTTTATTATTCATGAATAATAAAATGTTGCATGAACTACGGTATTTTCATTCCTTTTATTTATTGTTCTCGTGACAAAAATGTTTCGAAACGCAATGATGACCTGTATTAATAAATGTAAACGGGGTATCATCTCCGTAGTGTCAAAATAACAGTATTATTGATCAGATAAATATATTTAAATGCAAATTGACTATTGTGTCGATAATATCTTAATACGTATATTGCAATTATTCTAAATGTAATAAACATATATATCAAAACTACCCATTTTTGTAATGAGTTATGTATTACGAAAATCAATAGGAATTTGCAGATGATTTCAACATTGAGAATAGACAGAGATAAATACTATCATTCGTTCGAATATTGCATGTTTTGCAAATTGATTTTAGAAATGAATTATGTAATGGTAAAATTTGAGAGAGAGTATAAATGTCATTTTAAGTGAATCTGAAAATAGTAGAACGGCTTAATTAGGCGTTAGATTAAGCTTTCACCATTGTTTGAATATTTGATATAAACTATATTATATCATTATTATATAGGTACGTGAGGTTGTTTCTTTTTTATGTGAGAGTAGCAAACGAGCATGCAATCCACCTGATGTTAAGTAGTCGCAGGCTATAGACATCCACGTGCAACCACAAACACGACCTAAATGCTATCTGAGCTCGAACGTGGATGCGTTGGTACTCCTGAGGACTAAGATGGTCGCCTTGCTTCAAAGTGTAGCCGGTAACAGCACGTCTCCAACCGAAATACAAGTAATACTTTACGGCGGATTATGAGGGCCACGTTGGAACCTCCCCGATCGAACTATAGTTCTCCCACCTTTAACTTTTTACTTTACTATTTCGCTTATAATACTAACTATATCTGCAATATTTATCTAATGTAAAAAAGCTAATCCATAACATTTAATTTTGCATTGATTTAAATGATGTAGTTTCGCATTTTAAAATAATCCAAAGGAAAACATTGAAAATGTTAGTCTTAAATCCAAATATTTCTTTGTATTCACCCACTTTTAATAGATGTGAAAAAAAATGTTTATTATGTAATTTTATCGTCAAACACACTACTTCATGCCGCAGTGAAAGGAAAGCGTGTGCCAAAAAATGCTACGAACCATTTGTATCTTTCTTAGATGCGTAACTAGACATTTTCTGTACAGGAGGATTTCAGTTTCTTACGATTAAAATATATCTCTATGTCAGAGCTACAGGATACGGGCTTGCAATACATCTGATACCAAGTAGTCGACGCAGTCCATTATTATCCACATAACCTCAGACAGGATGAAAGTTAGGTCCGGGGACGTTCGTAGATACTAGCTTGTTTGCTGCTTGTAGGTGTTGCCGGAAACCGCACATTTCCAACCAAAACACGAAAGTTCCTTCGTGGCGGATAATAAGGGCGGCCGGCGGCTGCGTGTCCTCGCTCAAACTATAATTCTACCACCTTCAAATATAGTAATATTATAGCCCGTGGGATTCACTGCATAACTAGAGAAAACAGACAGTATTATATACCAATTAATACTATTTATTTTCTAACAGCCACTTGTTAGGGCTTCGGACAAATAAATCGTATAAGGCATTAAAATTTAATATGTTGTATCGATATAAAAAATCTATATAATTAAAGAAATTAATAAACAGTTATCGACTTAAATCCCGACTATGGTATAGATGTGAAACGTGGACCGATTGTTATTTGTTTAAACGTCTTTAATGATATAAATATTGATTTAATTTATGTCAAGCTTTTTAAAAAAATAGCTTGAACCTCTGATTTTGTCATAAACTACTTAATTTCACCTTATATTAGCTTGTAACTGATCAATGAATGTTTACTTATATTTTTTTCGAATTAGGTAATGATGTTCAGTTTAGAGTAGGCCTCTATTTATACTTCACGGTCAAAATAATAGTTTTACATTAGTATTATATAATAGATGCAGCAAATAAGCGTGCAAACTCTATGTTATTGTAGTACCAAATTCAAATAGAACAGGAGGTCGCCGATGCTCTGTTGACCCTGAACTACTCGCATGTTAAAAGACATCATTTTAAAACCTCTACCTTGTCCTACAAAAGAGAAGCCAGTAACCGCAAAATCAAAACTAAACGTCTTTACAGTTATTAAAATTAAGTAATAGTCATCCAATAGTAAAAATACGGCTCTAATTCGTTGAATTAAAAAAAAATACAATTAAAATAAAGGCTTTTTGATTTAATTCGCTAATGAAACTTAAACCGTTTGAAAACATACAACTAACAGCTGCAAAACAGTATTGTCAATTTGATATTTTACAAATCATTAGCGATAATCTCTACTGTATGCCACTGCTGACAACCGACTCCATTTATTGGGTATGACAATGACTGTATGGATGTGAACAATAAATGTTTTAATTTTATTTGATTGAAGTTATTCATAACACGCATTCAAACAAACACACACCCACCCACACACACACGCATACACACATACATATAAATTTAATCATTTTGCTTTCCTTTTCTATTTAAATTTTATTCCAAATCTCGCACTAGTCCGTGCGCGCATTTTCTTTAAAAGGGCTACAACACAAAGTTTTCTTTTCACGTACTAATATAGATTACGTACATGTTACAGGATGTTATATCTCAGAAGTATTTATCAATCTTGATACGTAATATATTACTTTAGGACATCCCATATAGTGAAATAATAACGGATGATCAAAACTTGTTCGTTGTCCGATGCGCTAAACCGGTCGGCGAATCTGTTATAAACCGTTAAAGCAGTAATATATATTGGTGTACAAACACGTAATAACAGATAATATAAAATAATATAATACCATAAATATGTCATAACAATATTTTTCCCCTTAATTTATTTGTATTTAGTTTAATGTTTTGGTGCTTATTAATTAAGGTGTGAGGGTTAATGATCCTATTAAAATGAGATGTGTTATTTTCACTTTTCTTTTAATAAATGTGGTCTATTTGACAAATTAATAGGTCGTAGAATCTCCGACTGGATTGGTACCATTATCGCTTTTATTATCCGGTTGAAAACAATTCTATGTTACAGATTGAGAGGTGTGATTGCTAGTTACGTTTATAAACGAGTTAGCCATCTTAAGCTTCAAGAGTAGTAACGTATCCATGTGCGTCCACAGATAAGACTTCAATTTTGTTTGAGATTGGATGTGGATATCCATGAGCTGCAGTTACCTCTTAATATCAGGTGTCTTATAAACTAGTTACGTAAGTGGTCATTGCTGCCCACGGATATTATAGATTAGATTATAGATATTTGTAACATTGAACAGGATTTTTTTTTAATGTATATTTATAATGATGAAATTCTTAAAACTATTTATAATGAAAGCCTAACCTGAACAATCTAAAGGGAATCCGAGCCCATGTGGCGTGGTTCCAAGAACGCTAGTTGCAACGCTAACTCCTTTAATTGATCTAAATCCAAATCGTTGCTAGTACTAGTATTTTCCTTACAAATGGTAGGGTAATGGTAAATCCAAAAATAGGCCAAATTTAATATCAGCTTTAGTATTTGTTAAAGTCTATTTTTTTTTTTGAAAAAAATAAACAATCTCCCGTTTTAATCGATGCTACTGGCGATAAGAGGACTGATTCATATGTAGCGCGGAGTATTGTGAGAATTGCGCGTATGAGCACGGATTACCTTAAAATTATTTAGGTTAGAATTTTATTACAATTAGTTTTAAGATTTTCCATGTTAGATTTTTTTTAATTTGCAAAGGATTTTTTATAATCCTCGAATAATAGTGTCCCAAAATACATATATCTATCAAAGGTTTATCTATTTGTTTTCGTTAAAAAGAAAAGATGGGTTTTGACAAAATTTCGTTTGAACAAATTGAACTTTCAATTTGAACAAAGCCATAGGTACGGCTAATCTTAAATATGATTGTCAAAAACTTATTAAGATAGAGATCCGTATGACAGCCGAACATTAAACTATTTGTGTTACAGAAACTGTTATAAGAAGTTCGCAGTGTTCACCATTCATTGTATTATATAACGTTTATTTATCATAAATTTAATACACTTGTATGAATTGTTACTGTTTTTTGTTATTTTTGTACATATTATGGACATCTGTTATTAACTTTAAATAAACATGCGTTCTGCTTTAAGTACATAACAAATAAGTTAGTATAATATTCAGAACTAAGATCGTTAGGAATGTAGTAAATTATTCAAAATCTAGGATTGTCTCGTACATAAGTGAGCAGACAGCCAAGCTTTCCATCGAAATGCAAAACTTGATTTTCGCTAGAAATGTATGTGGTGTGACAGAGATTTGTGTAGTTTTTGAGATTAGGACTTTCTCGGTTACTGTCCAATACGATACAAAATTGTTTATCTATAAATATTATAAAACAAAGTCGTATGTCCGTCTCTTCATGAAAAGTCAAAAAACATTGGACGGATTGTCTCACAGTTACAACAGGTAGAGTGATTCCTGACGGAGGTTTTGGTGCATAACAAGTTTTTTTGGAAATTGTTTCAGAGATTGTTAGTTTTTGCAACTAGGTAACATTATTTTTCTATCGTACATGCATCCAGCATGTACGATAGAAAAATAATGTAAATAAATATAAGCGAAGCTGGACCGGGTCGCTAGTTGTACAATAAAATATAGATGAAATTGAAACGATTGCATGTATCTACAACGGGTAGTGTTATCACGAAAATAGCGATCTCTTTTTGATCACAAAATAATGATAAAAAGCGATGTAACTGACATAAGAGATATAGAGTACGTTTATGCACTAGTCCATCCATCCATCAGGCTTTACGTTTCCAATGCTGGACTTATAGACCTCCCCCGAGTGCCGCCACTCTGACCGGCTCTTTCAGGTAGTCGGTCCACCTAGTCGGGGGACGCCCTGTGCTTCTTTTGCCTAGACGTTGTCACCACTCGTGGACCTTTCTGCTCGATCGGGCATACACAAGTATCAAAGTATTATACATATTATAATTGTGAGCAGATAGCATGAAAAAGACAATAACTGCAAGAGAAAAGGGCAGATAGAATGCAGATGGGAACAAATCTGAACAAACAAAGTAGTATAAGTGTAGTAAGAGATAGGTACAGAAAATTAGAGACGTGAATATTTTTTTTTTACAATGACTGCGCCTAACTTATAACAATTGGCTTAGCATTTCATAACATATTGCAGTGTAGAAAAGAATTTGAAGTAGTATAATAAAGAATAATAGAGCGATAATACGGAAGGGTTTTCCTTAGAACAAAGTAAACGCACGGCGTGTAAGAGATGTAAATATAGAAAGAGGTCTTTTAAATAATTGGAAATGTTTTTTTTATGTAAGAAGAGTAGCAAATGAGCATGCAAACTACCTGATGTTAAGTAGTTGCAGCCCATAGACATCCACGTACAACCGCAAACACGTCTATAATCCTATCTGTGCTCTAACGTAGATACGTTCCTACCCCTAAGGTCTAAGATGGTCGCCTCGCTTCAAAGTGTAGCCGGCAACCGCACCTCTCCAAACGAAACACAAGTAATGCTTTATGGCGGATTATGTGGGCGGCGGTGGTACCTCCCCGGTCGAACTATAGTTCTTTCACCTTTGAAATGTTTGAGTGAAACGATTGCACTGACCGTGGAATCATTTATTGTGAGTATAACACCCACTTTATAGTTTGTTGTCTGTAATTGGTTCAAAACTGTGAGAATATTTCTATCGCGGGACGTTGTATCATAATTAGATGTTATATGCAATAATGAAAGGAAACTACGCTGATGCATCAAAGCAATAAGAATGTGCCGACGGCATTTATGATTTATGCTAATTTATACCAAATAAACTAGTAACATAATCATAAAAAATTGCATAACTTTTAAGAGCTTGTCGGTAATGTAATAATTAGTATCCGTAGGATGTCATAAATACCGAAAATTAAATAAGTACTTATTGATTAATTTTTATTTGAATATAAATAATTCGCAAATTTCAACATCTTATCGAAACATTTTTTTTGATGCCCCATATATCCAGAAGAAGGAGAATGTTTTCATGTGTTTACGTGATGTACGTACAATTACGATATATTCACACGTAGAAGCTTATGAAGGTTATCTAATTTACTGTCACTATCAATTGTGCTACTGTTTTGATAGTAATGTATAAAGTACAATAGTAAATACTATCGACCGTATGTAGAAAAAGCCTCTCATTTTTCGCTATAATTTACAGTTGCCTGGGCGCCGTAAAAGCATTCAAAGACAAGTACATGAAAATCCAGACACAGTACAGAAATCCTACACATTTATATTCATGTTTGATAAGAGATCTCCCCCTTTTTTTTTTAGAGATCTCCCCCTCACAATCCGCCGTAAAGCATTACTTGTATTTCCGTTGGGGAGGTGCGTTTGCCGGCTACACTTTGAAGCTAGGCGACCATCTCAGTCCTTAGAACAGCAACGTTTTACGTTCGAGCTCAGATAGGATTTGAATCATGTTTCTGGTTGTAAGTGGATGTTTATGGTCTGCGACTACTTAACATCAGGTGGTTTGCATGCTTGTTTGCTACTCTTCTCACATGAAAAAAAAAAATGAAACTAGAAGCCCTTAGCATATCGGATACTTACCGCTGCGCCACGAGACACGTCCAGTAATTATTTTATCTTTTCTATTTGTAGAATATATATTGATACTGTCGATAACCCACATAAATACTTTCTACGAGTTATATGAGGTGAATCCTATTGATGTACCTCAGATTGGTGAGTTTGTTAGTGACTTAAGGGTATTACTTTCAAACTTTTAAAGCGACCATATCTCGTTATTTTAAAGCAACGTCGAGCGCGGTCAGGAATAGGATGGGTGATCGTAAGTGGTGAAATTTCATACGCAAATCTTTAATTGGAGGGTATATCTAGTACCTGATATTTAACGATTGACGACAATTGGCTGACCTGTCGACAGGTCCAAACATCACACACATGGGCTGACCCCTAACTCGTATATTCAACACTGTATTGGAGCAGCGTGGTGGCTCATGCTCCTTCGCAACTTGTAGGGAGGAACCTGTGGAACTGGAAATGGAAATGGAAGTTTTGTAACCAGCAAAATTTAAATGTGGCACAACAATGCAAGTAAAAACTATTCCTCGTGCCAGAAAGTATTAAAAATACCAACAGTGATTGGTGTGTTGGATAATTGTCAATTTATACCGGCTTTCTACGGTACGAATGGCTATTAAGATCAAATATAAATCACTTTGGTCGTATTGTAGGTACGCTTGAGCCTACATGAATAAATGGAATTCATTTATCATTGAAATTTGTTATTAAATAACTGTGTTACAGTCTTAGAATAAATACACAATATAACACAGAAATCGCATTATGTGGCGATATAATTTGCACTACTTCCATAATTTATTAAAAAAAAAATATTTTGAATGTTACTATTTAGAAGTTAAAAATATCTTGACAATAGGAGTAAAAGTAAAAAAAGCGATAAAGTAGCAAACGAGCGTGTAGATCTTCTTATGATAAATGGACTATGGAGGCTATCGATATCCAACATCAAAGAGAAGTACCTACTGCCAGACGTTGTATACAGATGCTTTGTCATGAGATACCTAGTTGTGTTGCTTATAAATGGAGCCGGCAGTCGCATTGCTCCAACCGAAAAACAAGTGATGTTTTTCAGCGGTTTATGAGGATGACGGTGGTACCACCCCGGTCAAATTATCACCTTCAATATCATAATCATACTTAAAACCGGCTATCTGTGTTTAAAGTCGAATGATTTCAGATGCCAATAATTAAAATAAACATAATATTTTTTACTTAATTAATTAGTTGATATTTCGTAAACTTTACGACAAGAAGGCGGCTGAACCGCAGTTGCCACAGGTTGATTGTCTGCCAGTTTGCAATATGTAAATTGTTATGTTGAGATTGCAATGATGATACCGTAAATGTCAAAATTTTACAATTTGCATTTTTGTGACGATAGCTTTGATGCAAAATTGCACTTATAAGGAGAATGTCAATATTGATTTTATTTCCTTAATATGGTCATTAATCATTATTAAGAAAAAAGCAAAAATGATACATGTATTTTTGAATGATAATTTTACAATGTTAGTAAAAGTAAAGTAAAAATTTACATTAGTAAAAGTTTTAGAAAATTGAAAAAATATTTACGTATTTCAACTTATCCTGTTACTTACTTACTAGATATTAAATATACAAACAAGCCTTTCAAAAGAGAAATTGCTACAGGTTTAGTATTAAATGGTTCGTTACTAAGTATTTTATAGCAAACCCCCCACTAAAGCAATATAATTGTTATACTAATGTTATCGAGCGACAAATCCTAAAGTATATAGACCTTAGTTTTAATACAACCCTTTAATATTTAAACGTCGACTTTAAAGTAGTTATTATTATAAGTTTTCCACGTCATTTGTTTCCGTGCCATGGAGAATTGTTTATAGTTACATCAATACTTTCAATTTTTTTTTATTGTGAAAGAGTAAGAAACGGGCATGTAGGCCACCTGATGTTAAGTGG